>JAVJIF010019030.1:0-76324 GCA_038442645.1 Agave tequilana
TTATAATAAAAAAGTTATTAATTATGTCTTGTCTTGTGGCCTCAATTGCATGAGTAATTAAGTCCGTAGGAGTGTATCTACACTTAATGCCCTAAGATCATCTGGTTTGGGAGCATTGACCTAAAGCTCGCTACATGGGTAGCTGAGAAAGCCTAATAGGACAAGATACCTAAAAATCTAACAATTTTAATTATCAATTAGTTAGGTGCCTTGGCCTCAGGAAGCTTAGGTATCTACGCGAAAGATAGTTAAAAGTGTTAATAAAAATATGATAATTTTTTTTATTAATTTAGTCTTGTCTTGTGGCCTCAATTGCTTGAGTAATTAAGTCCGTAGGAGTGTATCTACACTTAGTGCCCTAAGGCCATCTGGTTTGGAGCATTGACTTAAAGCTCGTTACATGGGTAACTGAGAAAGCCTAATAGGACAAGACACCGTAAATTCAACAATTTTAATTATCAATTAGCTAGGTGCCTTGGCCTCAGGAAGCCTTGGTATTTACGCGAAAGATAGTTAAAAGTATTGATAAAAGGAAAAAATCATTATTACAAAAGAAGTATGAAAGTTGGAGTGAAATATTCCCAAACTTAAGAGCTATATCATGATCACGTGGTGCATAGGAACTGAGACAGGATTGGTGGTGTAAAGTTTAGGATTCGAATTTTTATTTTATAGACAATATGATTTCTTAAATTGAGATTGATCTAATAAATAAAACTTTTGGAGACTTATGATCTTGCTAATTAGTTAACTTGAGTAGATAAAAAATTGATTTTTTCTTCTTGATTTTTAGTTATCCTTATTTTTCTTTAATTTATTTCTTAATCTTCACTCTCATGAATTTTATTGGTATATTCACTACAAATCGTCACGAGACAAAACTCCTCCTCTAGGGGTAACTTAGGGGTTTAAAGGCTTGTTGCATATTGTAGTGATCACTTTCTGACCCGACTAAGATCATGACACATGTCCACACACGGCAACTCCCAGAATGTCTAATCCAGTTCCTTCGTCCATTTCGAATCTCGGACGGGTCAGATAATTAATTGAAGAGTGAGATTCGATTACAGAGATATTTATCGTTAAGCCTAATCCTCATTCAAATGAGGCAACTATCTCTCGGGAACAGTTCGTCCCTATCTGCAACCGAGCACAGACCACTATATGGAGATAGACTCTCTCCTATATCAATTCAAGCTAGGATGTTCAGCCTAAACAACTGTTGTGATAAAGAACTCAAGTATTCAAATTAAGCTAGACTCTTTAGCTCTATCTATTTGACACGACTTGTATAAATAGAAGATCCCTTCCAATGGGAAGGGCTCTCGCGTTCACCTAAATTCGTAGAACCATATTGTAATCGCTATTGATATAGTGGGACTTCTCTCCCTCTCCGTGATTTTTTCTCTCTCCGAGTTTTCACGTAATTCACTGTGTTAGCGATTGGCCTTTTCTGTGATTACCCTGACTCCCCTATTTTGGTGTGTGGATTGATTCCCTAGGAATTGCTCACTACATTTGGTGCTTTCATTGAGAGAGATTTTGAATTCACACTCGAGGCCACTCCGTCAAAATACCCTACTCCTTCCTCCGATACTACCCAACATGACCGACGTGGCTCCATCGTGGAAGAGTATCAACCAGACTACGACCGACCCCGTTATTCCGAAGAAAGCAGCGAAAGCAATAGAGGCGGCCGAACTAACGAACCGTCGGCCCACCCTATCAGACGTCCTCATCTCAGACGCGAGGACTCCCATCCTACCGTTGTGTCGCAACTCAGGAGGCAGACTGCGAAACTCGCGCCTCCGCCCAACGAATACGAAATTCTCCAGATGCTTTCCTCCATGCAGAAGCAGTGGAGAATCAACGCACGGACGATGATCCGTCTCTGGGAGGTAGCCATCTGTGAGAAAGAGGCGGCAATTCGTGTCTAGATACGTTTGCTCAAACAGATCGAAGTACAACGGGGGGTCGCGATCTTCACCCACTGAGGGAAGAAACCCGCGGGACCCTTTCGCCGACACACATACAAGAAGCTGCTCACTCTACCGAAACCCCGCGGGACCCCTTCCTAGGAATTCGCTCTGAAATTTCCGTGAGGTGACCGAGGTGTTTTTTAACCAATTTGCTTCTCTAAGGGAATTTCAGAGGAGCAACAACCACCCCCTTACAGTAAAGATGAAGCCGAGGAGAGCCTGAAGAATTATGCTAACTATTTTCAGAGTCAGATGGCCCTGTTATACAATTGCAATGAAGATGTGGCACCGCCGCCTTCATCATCAGCGGCTGCAGGTCACCACCGCCTTAATCAGATGGCCCTGGTATACAATTGCAATGAAGATAAGGCCACCGCCGCCTTCGTTTTTATTTTATTTTGATTTTAGGATTTTTGTTTTATCTTCTTTTCTTTTTAGGTGTTTTTGAGTCCTTATAAAATATTAAAATTTAAAATTTAAAAAATTAAAAATTTTCTACAAATAATTAGCTAGTTTGTAAGAGAATAGAATTCATGAGTGAATTTTAAAAGTGAAATCAAGATTAGAGAGTCGTAAAGTTTTTAAAGTAAAAAAGTAGAATCTAAAACTGACATACCATCTAAACTTAGTTTAAGTAATTATGTACTCAACAATACTTACACGTAATAGTTCAAGGGCTTGGGGATATTGAATACAACTGGAATACTTTAAAAAATATATAATAAAAAAAGTTATTAATTATGTCTTGTCTTGTGGCCTCAGTTGCATGAGTAATTAAGTCCGTAGGAGTGTATCTACACTTAATGCCCTAAGATCATCTGGTTTGAGAGCATTGAACTAAAGCTCGCTACATGGGTAGCTGATAAAGCTAATAGGACAAGACACCTAAAAATCTAACAATTTTAATTATCAATTAGCTAGGTGCCTCGGCCTCAGGAAGCTTAGGTATCTACGCGAAAGATAGTTTAAAGTGTTGATAAAAATATGATATTTTTTTTTATTAATTTAGTCTTATCTTGTGGCCTCAATTGCTTGAGTAATTAAGTTCGTAGGAGTGTATCTACACTTAGTGCTCTAAGGCCATCTGGTTTGGGAGCATTGACCTAAAGTTCGTTACATGGGTAACTGAGAAAGCCTAAAGGATAACACCGTATAGAAAAGATAAATATAATAATAAAGCATTAGCTAGGTGCCTTGGCCTCAGGAAGCCTTGGTATTTACGCGAAAGTTAGTTAAAAGTATTTATAAAAAAGAAAAAATCATTATTACAGAAGAAGTATGAAAGTTGGAGTCAAATATTCCCAAACTTAAGAACTATATCATGATCACGTGATGCATAGGAACTGAGACAGATAGGTGGTGTAAAGTTTAGGATTCGAATTTTTATTTTATAGACAATATGATTTCTTAAATTGAGACTGATCTAGTAAATAAAACTTTTGGAGACTTATGATCTTGCTAATTAGTTAACTTGAGTGATAAAAATTGATTTTTTCTTCTTGATTTTTGGTTATTCTTATTTTTCTTTAATTTATTTCTTATCTTCACTCTCATGAATTTTATGGGTATATTCACTACAAACCCTCACGAGACAAAACTCGTCATCTAGGGGTAACTTAGGGTTTAAAGGCTTGTTGCATATTATAGTGGTCACTTTCTGACCCGACTAAGATCATGACACATGTCCAGACACGGCAACTCCCAGAATGTCTAATCCAGTTCCTTCGTCCATTTCGAATCTTAGACGGGTCAGATAATTAATAGAAGAATGAGATTCGATTACAGAGATATTTATCGTTAAGCCTAATCCTAATTCAAATGACGCAACTACCTCTCGGGAACAGTTCGTCCCTATCTGCAACCGAGCACAGGGCACTAGATAGAGATAAACTCTCTCCTATCATCAATTCAAACCAGGATGTTCAATCTAAACAACTGTTGTGATAAAGAACTTAAGTATTCAAATTACGCTAGACTCCTTAGCTCTATCTATTTGACACGACTTGTATAAATAGAAGATCCCTTCCAATGGAAGGGCCTCGTGTTCACCTAAATCCAGAGAACCATATTGTAATCGCCGTTGATATAGTGGAACTTCTCTCCTCTCCGTAATTTTTTCTCTCTCCGAGTTTTCCACGTAATTTACTGTGTTAGCGATTGGCCTTTTCTGTGATTACCCTGACTCCCCTATTTGGTGCGTGGATTGATTCCCTAGGAATTACCTACTGCATTTGGTGTTTTCATTGAGAGAGATTTGAATTCACACTCGAGGCCACTCCGTCAAAATACCTTACTCCTTCCTCCGACACTACCCATTATGACCGACGTGGCTCCATCGGGGAAGAGTATCAGCCAGACTACGATCGACCCCGTTATTCCGAAGAAAGCAGCGAATGCAATAGAGGCGGCCGAACCAACGAACCGTCGGCCCACCCTATCAAACGTCCACATATCTGACGCGGAGGACTCTCATCCTACCGTTGTGTCGCCACTCAGGAGGCAGACTGCGAAACCCGCGCCTCCGCCCAACGAATACGAACTTCTCCAGATGCTTTCCTCCATCCAGAAGTAGTGGAGAATCAACGCACGGAGATGATCCGTCTCTGGGAGGTAGCCATCTGTGAGAAAGAGGCGGCAATCCGTATCTAGACACGCTTGCTCAAACAGATCGAAGTACAACGGGGGGTCGCGATCTTCACCCACTGAGGGAAGAACACGCACACAAGAATTTGCTCACTTTACCGAAACGAGGCGTGTCCAGTCGGAGACCTACAAAGATGAAGAGGACTCTGAGGACACTCGGCGTTCCTGAACACCAAAGTTTCCTCAGATTAAGGACATAGCGGACCTAGTCCAGGAGTGACTCAACTAAGCGAGTCAATAGTTCCCAAAAGGGATGGAGTATGGCGGGTTGAGGCCCACCTACTCCCGATTATCAAGAAAGATCACCATGCTCCGCTTCCCGAAGAAGTTCGGGATGTCGTCCTTTGATCATTATTCGGGAACCTCTGACCCACTCATTCATCTCCACCAGTACCAGGACAAGATGTCAGTCTACGCTCACGATGACCTCCTCCTTTGTCAGGCATTCTCATCCAGGCTCAAGGGGATCGCCTACCACTCTATTCGCTCCCGAGGAATTCGCTCTGAAATTTTCGTGAGGTGACCGAGGCGTTTTTTTAACCATTTGCTTCTCAGAGGGAATTCCAGAGGAGTAACAATCACCCCCTTACAGTAAAGATGAAAGCCGAGGAGAGCCTGAAGAATTATGCTAACTATTTTCAGAGTCAGATGGCTTTGATATACAATTGCAATGAAGATGTGGCCACCGCCGCCTTCATCAGCGGGCTGCAGGTCACCAATCCCTTTTACAAACATCTAGTGAAGGACAATGTCACCAGGATGAGGGATATTCGTGTTCGGGCTCAGAAGTATATTCATATAGAAGAGGCGACCCCGGCCTACGTTCAGCCGCTCCCTTAGACAAGGCCCCGAGACTGAGAAGCTGAAGCTACAACTCCCCCAAGGAAGATTCCGAGCCACAACTCCTCGGCCGTCCGCAAGCCATCAAGGCGCACTGCCGAGTCCCACAAGGAAGGTGAGTCAGAGCGTGACCTCACCCCATTTTGCGTACCGATCGACCAGATCTTTAACGCCATCAAAAATCAGCCTTGGGCCAGGCATCCACCCAGACCCCTCCCTCCTAACCAAAGAGGGCCAGGGTCTAGAGACTACTGCGCATTCCATGATGGGAGGGGCCACCTCACGGTGGACTGCCGGACCCTACGACGGTACCTCCAGGACTTGGTCAGCGAGGGATACCTTCGGGAGTTCGTTCTCAATCCTGGATTACCCTCTGAGGTTAGAGTGCAGAGGCAGCCCGAGGCCCCAGCGAGCACCGTGGAAGAACCCTTTTTCCGTACTGGGAGGTGAACACCATCTTCGGCAACTCACCGATAGAAGGCACCGCCACTAAGGTCCTCTCCTTCGTCAACGAAGCCCGCATGGATAGTCATCCAGCCATAGTAACTCACCCTCCTACGTCTCCTAATGGGCCAGTCTTCTTCTCGAAAGAAGATTCATATGTCGTACACTTCCCGCACAATGACGCCTTAGTCGTGACAGCACACATCAGATTCTGTAAAATGTCGAAGATCCTAGTGAACGGGGGAAGTAGTGTCAACATCCTCTACGACCACGCCCTCGATCGAATGGAGGATACTCCCGAACTGGCCCGAAAACTAATCCTCCCCCGAACCCAATCTTTTTTTTACGGATTCGACGGGAACGAGGCATGTTCCCCCAGCATTGTCAGTTCCCTGTCCGACCTGATCCATTCAACGTCATGATTGAGTTCTACGTCCTAGAATCCCATTTCCCTACAACGCCATCCTTGGAGGGCCGTGGATCCACATGATGAGAGCGGTTCTGTCCACCCATCATTAATTACTGAAGTACCCTACGCCATCCTGAATGGCCAATATAAGAGTCCAGAACAGCTGCTGCAGTTGCCCGCAAGAGGTCGGGCTGGATGCCAAAAGCATTTCGAGCAGACCCCCAATGAAGACTTTTCTGTGGATAAAAAATGGAAGAGGGTTGCTGATCAACAGTAACCAAAGTTCGGTGAGAGCTCAGATCCCGACACCTACTGAGTCGGGGAATCCCGACGGCTGGACTGAGGAAGAGCCGAAGTTATTCGGGGTAGATACCCATCACCCCGAATGAACCTTTCGAATCGGCTCAAACCTGCGCCCACGGAGAAGGAACTGTTCAAACAATTCTTATTGGAGAATACAACATATTCACATGGTCTTCCGCTGACATACCCGGTATTGGCCCTAAAGTTATCTATCACAAGCTCTCCATACGGGCGGGCGCTTAACCGGTAAAACGGAAGCCTAGGAGAATGAACGAGGAAAGGAGTCACGCCATCAGTGACGAGGTCAATCACTTACTCTAGGCCTACCCCGACTGTCTCTCTAATCCTGTCCTCGTGAAGAAAAAGAACCGAAAGTGGAGAGTTTGTATTGACTTTACGAATCTCAATGAAGCTTGTTCAAAGGACAATTACCCCCTCCCGAGAATCGATTAACTAGTGGAAGCTACGGAAGGACACAAATTCCTTAGCTTCATGGACGCTTTCTCTAGCTATAATCAGATCAGGAAGCACCCACCAGATGAAGATAAGACAACGTTCACCACAGGTCAAAAAATTTACTGCTACAAGGTGATGCCCTTCGGACTCAAGAACGCAGGGGCCACCTTCCAACAGATGGTAAATAAGGTCTTCAAGGACCTTATCGGGACACCATGGAGGTGTATATGGATGATATGCTGATGAAAAGTGCACAGCGCAAGGAGCACCTCCAACATTTAGACAAAGCCTTCAATCTCCTCAGGCAATACGAGGTAAAACTCAATCCCGAGAAGTGTACATTCGGAGTAGCCTTCTGGAAGTTCTTAGGATACCTGGTCACCCAACGGGCATCGAGGCCGACCCTGATCAGATACCAGCAATCCTAAACATGAGGTGCCCACCTATATAAAGGAGGTCCAAATGTTGAACGGGCGTCTCATAGCCCTTAATCGTTCATCAGCCGATTCACAGACAAATGCAAGTCGTTCTTTCAAGCCTTGAAGAAAAAGGTAGCGGACTTCCGCTGGAACGAAGAATGCGATGTGGTCTTCCAAGAGTTGAAGAGATACTTGGTCTCACCCTCTTGCTATCAAAACCTGCCCCCGAGAGAGACGTTGTACCTCTACCTTGCTGTCTCAGAGTCAGCAATGAGCGAACCGTGGTTTGAGAGGAAGAAAGCGCCCAGAAGCCAGTATACTACGTCAGTCACACCATGAATGGCTCTCATACTAGATACCAAAGGCTGGAGAAGTTAGTGTTGGCCCTCTTCATCATCTCGAGGAAACTCAATCACTACTTTCAAACCTTCTCGATCATGGTCCTCACCGAGCACCCCTTGAGGTCCATCGTGAAAACCCCAGAAGCGACGAGAAGGATATCAAAATGAGCCTCAGAGCTCAGATCATATGGGCTCAAATTCAAGCCGAGGACAACGATCAAAGGCTAGGTACCGACCGACTTCATTGTCGCTTCACCCCGAGAATCACAGGGCATACCTACCAACTTGAAGGATGGGTCTTGAATGTTGATGGAGCCTCCAACAGCAAGGGGGCAGGAATCAGAATCGTTCTCGTCACCCCGGAGGGGTCCATCATCAAGCAGTCCTTCACCCTAGGCTTCCTTCGCATTCAACAATGAAGCGGAATACGAAGCTGTCTTAGCAGGGCTCCTAGCGGCTATTACCTTCGGAGTTACGGGGCTCGAAGTTTGCTGCGACTCCTCACTGGTAGTCAACCAACTCAGCAGCGAATACGCAACGAGAGATTCTTGGATGTCGGACTAACTACAACTTGTTCTTAACTTAAAATACAAAATCCCCCGATGCGACTTCAAGTGGGTCCCCAGGTCTGCAAATAACCACGCAGACTCACTTGCCAACCTGGGGGCAACTGTGGAGTTCCAGTTCAGGCGGGAAATTCCCGTCGAGCACATCACTAATCCAAGCGTTCAGCAACAGGCGGGAGAGGTCCTACGCTTTATCACCTCACCGGGGTGGAGAAGTCCCATCATTTATTACTTAAAAGATGGGACACTTCTCGACGACAGAGCAGAGGCAAGGAACTCCAACACATGGGTACCCGATAGGTACTTCTCGGAGATATACTATACAAAAAATTCTACTTTAACTTTCATTCGACCCATATCTGAGATGTCTTGGTTTGGGAGAGGCTCAGAAGATGATGCAGAAAATTCATGATGGGATTATGTGAACCACACGAGAGGACGCTCCCTCGCCCGCAAGGGCATCAACCAAGGGTACTTCTGGCCTAAGATGTTTGACGACGCCAAGAATTACGTGAGAAAATGTTCCCAATGCCAGATGTTCACTCCAGCATCAAGCTGGTCGAGCCCTGACCTCCACACCTTGCGCAACCCGTGGCCCTTCATGCAATGGAGACTGGACGTAGTCAGACTTCTCCCACGAGCACAACCTCAGCAGCGTTTCTTGCTGGTCACCACCGACTACTTTACCAAGTGGATTGAGGCAATACTGATCTCCGAGGTCAGCGGGCAGCAAATTGTCAAGTTCCTCTAGCAGAACATAGTATGTCGCTACGGGATTACCCACACTGTCATCTCTGACAATGGAACCAACTTCGCCAGCAAGCAAGTAGCTAGCTTCTGCGTCAAATACAACATCACCCACCGGTTCTACTCACCTTACTACCCTCAATGCAATGGCCAGCTGAAATCAGTAATCACACCATTCTCGATAACCTATGTAAAAGCTTGGACAAAGCTTAGGGCAAATGGGCGGAAAAACTCCCCGAAGTACTATAGGCCTACAGGACCCCCAAACGTGTTCCGACCGGAGAAACCCTATTTTCGTCGGCATATGGGACGGAGGCTATCATTCCGGTCGACATCAACATGCCAACACTCCGGGGTAAAGGAGTGATCCCAGTTTAGAACGACGCCTTGCTCCGTCTGATGCTTGATCACTCACAGGAAAGACGTAAACATGCCCAAATCCACATCGCGATGTATCAACAGCAAATTCGGGTGGCTCACCACAAGAAGATGAAGCCTAAGGAATTCCAAATCGAAGACCTGGTTCTAAGGCGCGTGATTCAGAACACTCGGCAGAAGAATCACGAAAAATTAGGGCCCAATTGGGAGGGTCCCTAAATCATTATCGCTCGCGGAGGCAACAGGTCCTATACCCTAGCCGATCAGGGGGGAGCCAACTCAATAAGCTGTGGAACTCCTTTCACTTAAAGCGATTTTTATGTAAGTCATGAAAACCTTCAATGAAAGAATCGTCTTCCACTCATATTTCTTCCTGCTCAGGTATCTACCCCGAGTATAGTGCACAGTCTCCGCAGCCTACACGAGTCCTCTACACCTTGACGGCACCCCTCGGGAACCTCCTGAAAGATGGAGGCTCGCTCACACAGGCTGCTCAGGTCAAGCCAATGATGGGTTAAAAATCCCGACGACTGCTTGAGCAAGCCTGTAGCCTATACAGGTCCTCTGTGACGGCACCCCTCGGGTAACCTCTTAAAAGATGGAGACTCCCACACGCCTGCTGCTCAGGTCCAGCCAATGATGGGTTAAAACCCCGACGACTGCCTGAGTAGGCCCGCAACCTATACGGGTCCTCTACACCCTGACGGCACCCCTCGGGGAACCTCCTGAAAGATGGAGGCTCGCCCACGCCGACTGCTCAGGCCCAGCCAATGACGGGTTTAAACCCCGACGACGGCCTGAGCAGGCCCACAATTTATACGGGTCCTTTACATCTTAACGGCACCCTTCGGGGAACCTCCTGAAAGATTGGAGGCTTGCCCACGCCGGCTGCTTAGGTCCAGCCAATGAAGGGTTAAAACCCCGACGAATGCCTGAGCAGGCCCACAGCATATACAGGTCCTCTACACCCTGACGGCACCCCCGGAAACCTCCTGAAAGATGGAGGCTCGCCCACGGCGACTGTTCAGGTCCAGCCAATAATGGATTAAAACCCGGACGACTGTCTGAGCATACCCGCAGCCTATATGGATCCTTTACACCTTGATAGCACCCCTCGGGAGCCTCCTGAAAGATGGAGGCTCGCCCACGCCGGCTGCTCAGGTCCAGCCAATGACGGGTTAAAACCCCGACGACTGCCTGAGCATACCCGTGCCTATACGGGTCCTCTACACCCTGACGGCACCCCTCGAGAAACCTCCTGAAAGATGGATGCCCGCCCATGTCGGCTGCTCAGGTCCAACCAATGACGGGTTAAAATCTCGATGACTGTCTGAGCAGGCCCGCAGCCTATACGGGTCCTCTACACCCCAACGGCACACCTCAGGGAACCTACTGAAAGATGGAGGCTGACCCATGTCGGTTGCTCAAGTCCAGCTAATGATTGGTTAAAACCCTGATGACTGCTGAGCAGGCCCGCAGCCTATACGGGTCCTCTGCACTCTGATGACACCCATCGAGGAACCTCCTAAAAGATGGAGGTTCGCCCACGCCGGTTGCTCAGGTCCAGCCAATGACGAGTAAAAACCTGACGATTGCCTGAGCAGACTCGCAGCCTATACGGGTTCTCTACACCCAGAAAGTAACCTATTGGGAAGCTCCTGCGAGACGGAGCCATGCTCGATAAACCTTTCCGAGATCAACTCATTCAGATTCTCTACACCCTAGCGACTAACTCCCCGAGGAACCCCTGAAAAATGGAGTTCACTCCTAACAGGTGGGCTTCTCCCCAACTGAGAACCCCTAACAGACCCCGCCAGGGGGTTTACGCAATGAATTATTTTTGGTACTACGAAGCTAGACAGCCCCCGAGAAGCAAAAAGATCACAATCATAAATAAGACAAGATTCAAAGAAAACTATTATTATCTTTTCTATATATCACAAAGTTGCTAGATAACATCTCTCCTCTTACAAGTACGGATACATCTAACGAATGTGATGTAAATACAAGTTTTGGTTTTACATGTGTACGTTCTTCCTGAAAGAAAAAGCCGGGGCACCCATTGCCAAATCTTCGCCCATGTCTTGGTGATGACTTCTAAGCGAGCAATCCCCAAGAGCTAGACAAGCGATGATTGAGAACTCCCAGGAAGACTACAGTAAGAGAACCGCGACCGTGTTGCAGACTGAAGCCTGCAAGGCGACGGAGGATGCCTATGCCAAGACTGTAACTCTGGAGCAGAGGCGGACAAGGAGGCGGCACCCCTATAAGGTCATAAATGATCGGCCCCTGATACCAGAGCCATCATCGAATACCCTTATGCTCCTGCCACATGCTCGCTGCAAGGAAAGAAAAGGAGACAAGAACAAACTTCACCCCAGTTTGTTCCAACCAAAGGCCAAACATACAGACCAAGCAAAAGATAGTTCATTCCCTGTCCATCCACGCAACCGGGCCTCGTCGCAAGAACTGAGGTTGCTTGACGAGCGCATCGCAAGAACTGAGATTGCTCGACGAAGAGACTCCTAAATATTAGGTGTGCAGTAGGTATCACCACCCATTCCATCTACTTCCTTCACTGAATGACAGACAAAGAAGACACACTGTTGCAGAACAGAACAAGCCTTTAAAACAGGCAGTTTAGATCCCTCCTGAGGAGTCCCATCTTATATACAGGAGGAAGAAGCCCAAGAGCCAACGTCCTAGGCTCTTAATCCCAAAGGAAGATGAAGCATCACTCCACTGGAGATCGTATACCTGTCATAGAAGAAGGGACTCAAACCGTCGTGCTTGATGCGTCATGGCTTTCTTGAAAAACGCCCACCTTCATAAGAGACGGTTACCTTCCCAATGTCGGCACTTAAGATATGTATCACCCACCTCGATCATAGTGCTGCATGAAAGGTGGTAGCTGGATCGGTCCAGCGCTGGGTGGAACACACATTTAAGGCCTTGCCAGAGTGTATTGTTGCGCACGCAACTACATGACAAACTTTGAAGCAATAATGATCACCTAGAATCCTGGTCCAGAAAGTTTTCCTTTCATTCTGCTCCCCTATCTACATTGGAAACTCCGGGACCTGAATTCCCCCGAGAGACACGACCTCAGCCTGAAGAAGGGAGCAGATGGGGCATCTATAGTGGTCACTTTCTGACCCGCCCAAGATCATGACACATATCCACCTATACTTAGACAGATGTGCGACACGCGGCGACTCCCAAAACATCTAGTCAAGTTCGTTCGCCCAATTTGAATCTCGGACGGGTCGGGTAATTAGTAGAAGAGTGAGATTCGATTACAGAGATCTTTATCTTTAAGCCTAATTCTCATTCAAGGTCGCTACCTCTTGAGAACAGTTCATCCCTATCTGCAACCGAGCACAGACCACAAGATAGAGATGGACTTTCTCCTCTATTAATTCAAGCCAATATGTACAACCTAAACAACTGTTGTGATAAAAAACTTAAATATTCAAATTAAACTGGACTCCTTAGCTCTATCTATTTGACACGACTTATATAATAGAGGATCCCTTCCAATGAGAAGGGGACCTCACGTTCACCTAAATCTGGAGAACCATATTGTAATTGTCATTGACATAGTGGAACTTCTCTCCCTCTCTGTGATTTTTCCTGATTCAGGGTTTCACACGTAATTCACTGCGTTAGCGATTGGCCTTTTCTGTGATTTGATTACCCCTACTTTCCTATTTTGGTGCGTGAATTGATTCCCTAAGAATTGCCTAATGCACACATGCTAAGTGCAATCGTGATTTCTACGTAAGTGAGTTAGGTTAATTTAATTTTTCTATTTGTTTGTTTTTAGTTTTTCTTTTTATTAGTTTTGCTCGAGAATTTGCTAAAGATAGGTGCGAGGTATTCGATTGTCATGATTTTATGTCATTTTATTGCCCTATTTATCTATATTTTTGTGTATAAATAATGTTGTTCGGGTATTTTTAGTTGTTTTGTAGGTTTGCCTGGAGGAGAAAGGATAATAATTGTGCACTTTAGAGTAGTGGTCAAGCCAAAAAGAATTTTAATAGAGGACTTGATATTGTCGGGACTGCTCCACTGTACCTACAGTTCATATCAAAAGGAACTTATGTCAAATCTAAGGAGTTGGAGTTCAGCGGGGGGTAGAATGTAGTTTCACAAAAGTTCTGGGGCTTAAAACAAATATTTGATGAAATTCCAATTTATAAATTATTATCACTTTTTGTGCAACTTTGTATTTGTGGTGGACCTTTATGTAAAATAACCCAAGACCTATGCTATAAATACAATGCATAGCATAGGGTCTGACTCGCCCAGTTTTGACCACTTTTTTCCAGGATCTAAATTAAAATTTATTTTATGGTTCTTCTCTTTCTCTTTGCATTTTACTGGCATTCTCATCTTTTACTGTTCCAATTTTTCTGACGCAAATCACTGGAGCGTCTCGCCTGGCGCTCATGAAGAAGGCGGCAGGCGCGGGGTCCACAGGAAAAACGCGACCGTGTGAGGCCCACGACGCCCTGACAAACGTGTGCACGACAGCAGTGTTGTCTGCCTTCGTTCCACACGCACGCAGGCGACAACAGAGTGAGGCCCATGCGGTGGGCCCACAAGCAGACAGCGGTGGCTATGGTCTCGTAAGGTCCACACGGAGAAGGTCTGGTGGCAGTCGTTTTTACACCTTGGAGAGGCTGCAGATTGCGGCCCGTAATGAATGGAAGCGGGCTGGGAAAGGCACGTGGCGCTGTGTGTGGGGTCCACACGCAAGGTGGCGATTTTGACGTTATTGCATGCAGATTCTCTTGATATTTTGCGGGGACAGTGCCCCTCCTTGGTGGGGTCCACAGAGCTGGCAGTGGCACACACTGAAGCAGGTAAGATGTACTCTTAATTAATGTTTTATTTAGTAGTTTTAAACTAATTTAATTAGTTGTTAATTGTTAGTTTAGTTTATTAATTCAATTAATTTAGTTGGTTATTAATTATCAGTTATTTATTTATTTGAGTTAATTTTGTTATTTAATTACATGCATTTAGTTATTTATGCTTTGATCAATATACTATCTTGTTATCAACTGAATATGAGTGGCTAAATTAACTCGAGTATCTAGGGGAGATGAACTTTGGCTAGATTTTCGTGTGATCAACGATGAATTTCTTAATTTGGACAATTTGCAAGTCAATTGACCTACAACTCTTAAGAGATTAATTTCTAAAACAACTAGTTATTTGACAGGTTATGCATCAGGAGTTGAGATTTATGCTTAGGGTTTTTATCACTTTCTGATGTTTGATTAATTTAGTTTATTTACTTTTGATAAACCATGTAATGAAGATAATACCTTGTTCTTAGATCTTGTATTCAGACTTAATTTGTTGTTAGAAGTAGAGATTTGGGATTGACAACCGACTGGTAGAGAGATAGATATTGACTGCTTGATTCTATTTTAGATGATTCAACCCTAGGTGCTTGCTTGCTTAGATTGACATTTAGTTTAGAAAACCACTCAAAACTCATAAATTTTAGCCTAATTCACCTAGATAGTGTTTTGACTTGTAAAAATCACCAGTCCTTGTGGATCGACTCTTAAGTGCCACAATTAAACGACCGTGCACTTGCGGTACTTAAGACGTGAGAGAAATCTCCCCATCAGGCGCAAAGGCAATTTCGTCGGACGAAGCTAGCGTGTATGACGAAGCTAATCTAGCTTCGCCAAAAACTAAACAAATAGCCTTTACAAAGTGGAAATCTGCTACAAAGGCTAAGTCAAACGTTTCTCAACCGAAGGGGGTCATTCTTCAATCTCCCTGAGTTTCAGTACTGGACCGGTTGGGCCCAATCAACTCAGATTTGAGAGATTACCTGAGCAACAAGCGAAAGCTCCACCCTGAAGAGCCAGTTAACATTTCTCCGTCCTAGTGCGGACAGACGGCATGTCAACTGGTGACAGTATATTCTGTCCACTGTTGTTTGGGGTCAATCCCCATAACATCTCTTCAACAATCAATTTTCGATCGATTATCTGCAAAGGCTCAGTCCTCCACGAGACCTAAGTCTCTGAAGAAAAAAACTTCAAAGGTGCCAGGTCTTTCCTGTAAACCTGATTTTAGAGGGAACGACTAGCGTCGGTCTAGACGAAAGAGGAAGAGAGTTAATCCTCTCCCTTTCAACTCTCCAAATTCTGACTATAGCCCCTGGCTTAGGATCAATTCTGATTGGGTAAGAGGGTGCCTTTCACGGTACTCACTTTAGGAGCAATACCCCTTAATTATGAGCAATTCTCTTCATCAGGAGGTACTATATCACCTGAACCATTAAGACACCTGTTCCAATGGTCAAATGAGAAGAGGAAGGCAGGGCTATGTTTCTTCTAGCACAATCAGCTCTGTCCATACAGGGTCCATATCGATCAACATGGTCGATAATAATAATGAAGATCTCTGTCATTGCATGGAAACTCATGGCAGACCACCAAGACTAAGTAAGAGGCCCTCGACAACATCCAACACATGTTGAAACAACTCCTGACCAATTGAAACAATGAGGACACCTCCGACAATCAGGATCGAGAGGAAAATCGCAAGGATGAAACACCTGAAGACGAACACTCAAAGGAGTCATCCTCATTAATGTCGCTGTCATAAAAGGCATCCAAACATAGATAACATCGGTAGCTCAACAGGATGAGCTAAAGAAGGTAGGAGATGACTCGTCCCTACCCGCTGGAATGAGATTCAATTCATATCCACCGAAGTTCAAGCCAACAACATTGCATTCGTATGATGGCAAGAGCTCGCCGAACCAACATATATATTACTTCTGGTCCAAAACGGTAATGTATTAGATAATGATGATATTATGACCAGGCTATTCATTCGCACCCTCAAGGTGGTAGCTTTTGACTTGTTCCAGAGCCTTTCTAACGGTTCCATTAATTCTTGGATTGATGTGAAAACTCGGCTCCTCTCACGATTCTATGAGGATGACACTGAAGTGACCATGGACAAACTCCTCTCCACGGTTCAGCAAAAAGGAAAGTCCGTGAGGGACTACATAGAGAGGTTCTGCAACCTTTCTCTTTTGTGCCCTGCAAACATGCCATTGCCTATATTGCTTCAGACATGTAGGCATAACTTTCTCGACAAAGTGAAAGTTTGCATGGGAGCCGTCAAGGCTCATATATGGAAAGAGCTTGTTGAACAAGTAGAATTAACTGAGAAGTCAGCTAAGAAATTTGAGTCCCATGTTCCCAAGAACATATGAGGGACCGACAAGGGATATGACGCAACTCAATCTTCTCAAGCCAAAGGAAAAGAAACACTAGCTGTGGAACTGTCCAGAGAGGCTCCGCCAAAACCAAAGAAGAGTAACTCCAGTAACACTCCGGAGTTCAAGCCTCCTCAGAGGCAATACTCTTTTAAAGATGAGTAGTGGTAACTATCTTCCAGTTGCTCAAGAAAGATAACAAGCTGAAGTTGCTTGAAGTTCGGCGCCCGGTTGAAATTGGATGTACAAACGATCCCAACTATTGTCTCTTCTACAAGATGATCCACCATCCTACCAGCAGGTGCTTTGTCCTCAAGGATAAGATTCAAGCGCTGGTTGAAGCAGGTGTTTTGAACAGAAGAAGGTTACCGTAAACATGGTAACCTTCAACTTTGGGAACTTCCCCAAGGTGGCGGTTCAAGAAAAACTAATCCCCATCCCGAAGGAAAATGGAAGTGACCAACCCACTTGCTGAAAAGCAAAAAGCTAAGGGGCTTTTCTCGTTGACACTAAGTCCGGGGAGATCATGTAGGTGCAACTGGATATTATCAATGACAAATAATGGGTTTCAAGCCAGCCCAAACTCAAGGGCAAATCTTGCAATGTCATCTCCTTGCCACAGGAAGACGAGATAATAACAACTTCTCTCAGAGTTTTGAAGAGGAAGAGTTCGCTTTAGCGGCATAACCCCTAGCTACCTCGCAGCCGGTAGTCACTCAGTCTGGCAAAAAGTACTCGAGATATACGACTAAACACCCGATGGGACACAACAGCCAACGACATCGAAAAATGCTGCACCAGTCTAGGCTCCAACGCCTACATTGCCCTTGGACAAGGACAAGTAAAAGGAGGTTCGGTTTGACAAAGCCTTAAAGGAAAATCCTTCTCAAGAACTCAACACTCCTTTCCGCTTCAATATTTGACACAACTTGCCAATATTCCAGCTCGTATCACTTTACACGAGCTACTTCGCCTCTCAAAGAAAATGAAAGAGAAGCTTAGGATGAGCTCGCAGACTCAGAATCTTTTCTGACGCAAGTGCCCTCCATCTTTACTGACGATAACGGGACTCCATGTCTTCATTATCATTTAGCATTACAGCAGGTGCCAAGCATTACTTTCACTCTTGAGGATATGCTCTTCAAGAACAATCAGCATGATGAATCCCTGTACTATACCCGGTACATCGGCTCCGCCTGTGTCGAGAGAATCCAAGTCGACTCGGGGTCTGCTTTAAGCATCATCCCCAGAAAATTGCTGCATTTTCTCAGTATCCCCCTGAGGAAGTTGTCCATAATGACTACTACAATTTACGGCTTCAACGCCAGAAGTAGTTATCTTTTGGGAAAGATCAGTCTCCGATGCCAGATCAGAGACCTGAAAACAGAGGTGATGTGTTATGTGATTGACGCTGACACGTCCTACAATCTGTTGCTCGGGCGACCTTGGAACCATGCCAACTAAATCGTCCCATCCAATCTCCAATGCCTTAAATATGTGGATGACAAGGCAATGGTAAGAATGGTGTTCGCTGAAACACAACCGTTCAAAAGAGTGAAAAACTACTTTAATGGTTCTCTACTATACCAAGAGACCAGTAAAGTAACAAAGCAACCGCTACCAGATGACATTGGCAGCGGTAATGAAGCAGACTCGGCATCAGAAAAAGACACTCCAGCTACTTTTGCCATGTACCCGCTTGTAGCATATCTAAATGATTCCTACTATAATGACACCGCCAAATGGTAATCAATGAAGATGTTGCTTTGATTATTCTGTGTTTCAATGATGTATTTGATTCCATCGACATGAGCTCCTTACACATGCCCCTGCCCATATTAACAACGGTGTGCATGCATATAGAAGATGACGATGGATCTATCTTCAACGTATCGTCTTTCAAGAGAGACTAATCGCCAATCATATTTGGCAAAGTTCAACCTTGGATTACTACATCTGGTGATGAAGATTTGGAGCCCTCACAGTTATTTCATTATGTACGATGAGCACACCGTATGATGAAGGAGATGGGATACGACTTACATCGTGGGAAGGCTTGAATTTTGGCAAAAAATGACGCATCCCTTTGCAACCTTTGTGCCAAAAGGAAAGTTAGACGACTATTATGATCCGATGCGCAAGGAGTTGGGGTATGTCACTCCATATACACTGTAACGCCCCGATCCCCAAGGTACGAGGACGTTATGGCGACGTACATACGCGAGGTGGAAACACCCTCACGCGTACGTTAAGCCTCAGTACAGGACATACCTTCCATATACACAAGGTTCCAGCAGTAGATAAGTACAAGAATACCTGCAGAAAGAGGTGAGGAACATAACAGATATGAAAAATGGGGACAAATAAGATAACAGAAACAAATCACCAAGATACCTATGAATAGTCCCGATGAGGAATCTCCTATGTGACTCCAAGGCACGCTCTGATACTACGGTACCTCGGGTCTCCAACCTGGGCACGCAAACCCAGGGTCGTCAGAAAGCGACCTAGTGAGTGGTAAAATGAAGGAGGCAGTAATATATACAATAGTAATACAAGCACGATACTAATATATAATACATGATGATGTACTAGTGATACTATATAATAAGTATATAAGAAGCAGTAGAAATATAGACATGTTATCTTTTAATACCATCACTACCTAGCCGGTTATTATCGGGTCATGTCTATAGTCGTATCCAGTTTATACAATAATTACTGTTGTCTAGTGGTGACGTACTAGAAATGAACTTGCTAGTGGTGATGTGATAGCAGTGAACATGCAGATGGGCATATGCTAACTAACCAGTATACGGTGTGGTGCATAGACAGTAATGATGTATGCAAGGTGTACAGAAAATAGAACATATGCATGAATAGTATGTCACTACAGAAAGTGTAACATGTATCATTTAAAGTAACAAGTATACCTGTAACATAATATCGGACAAATGATCAGGTACAAAAATAAGTACAGTAAACATGTATCAGGCAAGGAACAGTAACTAGTAGTAAACATGTATCAGGCAAGTCATGTTATTTATACAATAGTAGCAATCAGTATCACCTGGTATTTTAATCACTCTCTTCCAGTGTCCCATACCACTGGCAGTTCCTACTGGAGCCCGCACTCCAGTCGAACCCTTCCGGACATGGCCTACGGGTACCATTATCCAAACGAGAGAGTAACCAAATAACAAGTGTTCCTGATGTCACTATTGTGTATACTGTTTTATTATGTTAATTGGAAACCCATGGTCGAGGAGTTCTTATCAGGTGGGTGTATCCCGTACATACCCGGGACAACGGCCTTATCAGATTCCTGGCTGCTGAGATCAGGGCCAGCCCGCTAGAGCTGTAACATGTAACGGGAATCTCAATGAGCTAAAACAATAACGGGATGCTCATGAGTAACAGATGGTAGCCAGCACTACCCCGTCCCCTGCAGTGGGACGAACAATGGATCCAGACATCCACCCGATATGATCTAATCAACCGTTAAGTCTCCCCCCATACCCAAGTGATCTTTATGTGTTAAGTATACAAGGTAACAAGAACAAATATAGTACATGATACGGGTAACATGATAACAGGACATGAGCTCGGTTGATAGCATAGAACAATATAACGGAAAACGGGAACAATATAACAGGACAATATAACGGGAAACGGGAACAATAGATGTGGGATTCCACATATCGCATATCAACAGCTCTCATGTCCAGTAACGGGAAATCCATATCAGTAACAGGAAACAATCACATTACATGAAGACGGTAACCTGGAACAATAATACATGAAATAGGTACAAGGATCCATATGATAAGAATGGAGAAACCATGCCTGCATGTGTAACAGTGATATGTGAACCTGAGATGTGTGTCGAGCATCCATGTAACAATGAGAATAATAATATGAGTGCAGTACGCCATGCAGTGGGATATCTGTGTATCAGTGGCTTATCTATGTGGAGCAAGAATCCGTGTAACACATCAGTGTCATGATAATAACAATAATATGAAATGCTAGGCGTGTACTAATAGATGAGTAGCCATAAGTCTGCAGAGCACTAATCCATGTAATATCAACGGTCCTTGTATCATGTATTCCCTTGTCCCGTGACTTACTGTAACGGTGTCTAGCATGCATGTCTCGTAACAGTGTAGTGTTATCGTATATTTGTGGCTCAGTATGCATGTCATGTGACTGTGATACAATACATGTCATAAAAGTGTATAAGCATATGATGATATAGTGGCCCGAGTGTCAACGGCTGTGCAGGTAGGATGACTGTGTCTGAGTTGTCTATGCCAGTATGTATTGGTCCGATAATTACCTCCTTATCTTTATTTTAAATCAGAAAATACCTAACAAGATTTTAGGTCATTTCTATTACAATGACTGTCCGATCATGACCAGTAAATAATTGGTAATTACCGTATTTTATCCATAATCAGGATATATCAATCAATGTCACTAAACATGATAAAATATCAAATATAATTTATAAAAGAAAAACACTCACAAACTAGCCATAGGATGGTAGCTCTCTTTCCCACGATTGCAACGGATCCAGAATCGTTCAAATCGGAGTCAGGATGTTCCCGATATCGCTCGAAGACCCAAAACCGAGAGAAAAAGGTTAGTTACGTAATAACAGAAATTATTCAGGGGGCTATTTGTAAATTTGCAGGGGCCTTAAAGTAAATTATAATTTTACAGGGTTAAAAGGAAATTGTACCTTTAACGGGTCGGGTTTGGGTGTAAACGGGTCAGGTTTGGGTTAACCCAAAACCCGAAACCCGTTTGGGTTTCTTCCCCAAGCGCATGGCGGCAGCAGCAGCAGCTGCTGCCGCCGCCCGCGGGCTTGCGGCTGGCGCGGCCAACGCGGCCCAGCCGCGCGGTGGCGCGGCCGCCTCCCCGGCGCCGCGCCGCTCCGGCGGTGCTCCGGCGCCGGTCCGGCCGGCAACTGAACGGGAGAGAGAGATATGGGGGAGGGCTGGAGTTTCCCCCTCCCCCACAATCGGCCCTGCGCCGGCCGGCCGCTGGCGCCGCTGGCACCCGGCCGCCGGCGCTTGGCCGCCGATCAGGCCGTCGGAAGAGGGAGAGGGAGAGAGATAGAGGGGGAATTGAGAGATGGAAGGAGAGAGAGGGAGTGGGTTTTTAAAGGGGGTGAATGGCGGTGGGGGAAGAGTGGAGAAGAATGGAGAAGAAGGAAAAGAAAAGAAAAGAAAAGAAAAATTAATATAATTAGTATTTTATTATAATTTTATTGGCCCAATATTCGATCAGCTCCGAACGGTGCCCAAAAATTACAGAAAATAGAGAATATTATCCTGAGACGTAATATGAAAACGTTTGCTGAAATTCTATCCGGTTTGCAAATTAAAAATTCTGAAAGATGACACCGGTACCGGGCAACACGGTTTGGCCCGATTTTCGATAAATTCAGAAAAATGCCCAAAAATATCCTAACGTAGATAACACGATTCTAAGACATATGGTGAAAGCGGATTCTCAAAATACAACTCCGTTTGTGAATTAAAAAATCGAAAGCAGATTATCGGTATCGGTCGACACCGACTACGGAGATTTTCCAAAATAATCCAGAAAAATTCTAGAAAATTGTGAAAAACCTAAAATATTAGAAAATAATTTTTGAAACTGAAATCAGCTCAATCGGACTACTACGGAGATCAAATCAATTTTATACATCGTATCGCGTACTGATACGGTGATACGTACATCAGGTATCAGGGGGTTACATTTCTCCCCACCTTACGAAAATTGTGTCCTCGCAATTTCCATTCAGGTGTGAGAACGATATTTCCAACCCAAAGCCTAAACGTGACGGGTCCACGACACTTCCGCTGCGCACTCTGCTATCTCTAAGGAACTCGAAATGGAGAAGTATGGTAGTGAACTAATCGTAACGGATGGGAAGCAAGATGATGCAAGGAAAGTGAGAAGGAAATCGGATGTTCTTGTTGAAAACTGGAAGGAAAGAATACAAACGAGTCAAGGAATGAATTGTCAAGATCATGGTATTCTTGTACTCGTTGCTGGAATCCCCAAATTCAGATACAGATTAGTTAATCTGAACCTGACTGTACTGTTGGTAAGAGCCCGACTATGGACCCAGGTGGTTACCCACACCAGGTGTGAACCTAGGCTCTGATACCACTATGTAACGCCCCGATCCCCAAGGTACAGGGACGTTATGGCGACGTACATACGCGAGGTGGAAACACCCTCACGCGTACGTTAAGCCTCAGTAAAGGACATACCTTCCATATACACAAGGGTTCCAGCAGTAGATAAGTAAAAGAATACCTACAGAAAGAGGTGAGGAACATAACAGATATGAAAAATGGGGACAAATAAGATAATAGAAACAAATCACCAAGATACCTATGAATAGTCCTGATGAGGAATCTCCTATGTGACTCCAAGGCACGCTCTGATACTACGGTACCTCGGGTCTCCAACCTGGGCACGCAAACCCAGGGTCGTCAGAAAGCGACCTAGTGAGTGGTAAAATGAAGGAGACAGTAATATATACAATAGTAATACAAGCACGATACTAATATATAATACATGATGATGTACTAGTGATACTATATAATAAGTATATAAGAAGCAGTAGAAATATAGACATGTTATCTTTTAATACCATCACTACCTAGCTGGTTATTATCGGGTCATGTCTATAGTCGTATCCAGTTTATATAATAATTACTGTTGTCTAGTGGTGACGTACTAGAAATGAACTTGCTAGTGGTGATGTGATAGCAGTGAACATGCAGATGAGCATATGCTAACTAACCAGTATACGGTGTGGTGCATAGACAGTAATGATGTATGCAAGGTGTACAGAAAATAGAACATATGCATGAATAGTATGTCACTACAGAAAGTGTAACATGTATCATTTAAAGTAACAAGTATACCTGTAACATAATATCGGACAAATGATCATGTACAAAAATAAGTACAGTAAACATGTATCAGGCAAGGAACAGTAACTAGTAGTAAACATGTATCAGGCAAGTCATGTTATTTATACAATAGTAGCAATCAGTACCACCTGATATTTTAATCTCTCTTCCAGTGTCCCATACCACTGGCAGTTCCTACTGGAGCCCGCACTCCAGTCGAACCCATCCGAACATGGCCTACGGGTACCATTATCCAAACGAGAGAGTAACCAAATAACAAGTGTTCCCGATGTCACTATTGTGTATATTGTTTTATTATGTTAATTGAAAACCCATGGTCGAGGAGTTCTTATCGGGTGGGTGTATCCCGTACATACCCGGGACAACGGCCTTATCAGATCCCTGGCTGCTGAGACCAGGGCCAGCCCGTTAGAGCTGTAACATGTAACGGGAATCTCAATGAGCTAAAACAATAACGGGATGCTTATGAGTAACAGATGGTAGCCAGCACTACCCCGTCCCCTGCAGTGGGACGAACAATGGATCCAGACATTCACCCGATATGATCTAATCAACCGTTAAGTCTCCCCCCATACCCAAGTGATCTTTATGTGTTAAGTATACAAGGTAACAAGAACAAATACAGTACATGATATGAGTAACATGATAACAGGACATGAGCTCGGTTGATAGCATAGAACAATATAACGGAAAACGGGAACAATATAACGGGAAACGGGAACAATAGATGTGGGATTTCACATATCGCATATCAACAGCTCTCATGTCCAGTAACGGGAAATTCATATCAGTAACAGGAAACAATCACATTACATGAAGACGGTAACCTGGAACAATAATACATGAAATAGGTACAAGGATCCATATGATAAGAATGGAGAAACCATGCCTGCATGTGTAACAGTGATATGTGAACCTGAGATGTGTGTCGAGCATCCATGTAACAATGAGAATAATAATATGAGTGCAGTACGCCATGCAGTGGGATATCTATGTATCAGTGGCTTATCTATGTGGAGCAAGAATCCGTGTAACACATCAGTGTCATGATAATAACAATGATATGAAATGCTAGCCGTGTACTAATAGATGAGTAGCCATAAGTCTGCAGAGCACTAATCCATGTAATACCAGCAGTCCGTGTATCATGTATTCCCATATCCCGTGACTTACTGTAACGGTGTCTAGCATGCATGTCTCGTAACAGTGTAGTGTCATCGTATATTTGTGGCTCAGTATGCATGTCATGTGACTGTGATACAATACATGTCATAAAAGTGTATAAGCATATGATGATATAGTGGCTCGAGTGTCAACGGCTGTGCAGGTAGGATGACTGTGTCTGAGTTGTCTATGCCAGTATGTATTGGTCCGATAATTACCTCCTTATCTTTATTTTAAATCAGAAAATACCTAACAAGATTTTAGGTCATTTCTATTACAATGACTGTCCGATCATGACCAGTAAATAATTGGTAATTACCGTATTTTATCCATAATCAGGATATATCAATCAATGTCACTAAACATGGTAAAATATCAAATATAATTTATAAAAGTAACACACTCACAAACTAGCTATAGGACGGTAGCTCTCTTTCCCACGATTGCAACGGATCCAGAATCGTCCAAATCGGAGTCCGGATGCTCCCGATATCGCTCGAAGACTCAAAACCGAGAGAAAAGGTTAGTTACGTAATAACAGAAATTATTCAGGGGGCTATTTGTAAATTTGCAGGGGCCTTAGAGTAAATTATAATTTTATAGGGGCTAAAAGGAAATTGTACCTTTAACGGGTCGGGTTTGGGTGTAAACGGGTCGGGTTTGGGTTAAACCCGAAACCCGAAACCCGTTTGGGTTTCTTCCCCAAGCGCATGGCTGCTGCTGCCGCCCGCGGCCGCTGCGGCTGGCGCGGTCACCGCGGCCCAGCCGCGCGGTGGCACGGCCGCCTCCCCGGCGCCGGCGCCGCTCCGGCAGTGCTCCGGCGCCGGTCCGGCCGGCAACTGAACGGGAGAGAGAGAGATGGGGGAGGGCTGGAGTTTCCCCCTCCCCACAGCCGGCCCTGCGCCGGCCGGCCGCTGGCGCCGCTGGCACCCGGCCGCCGGCGCTTGGCCGCCGATCAGGCCGTCGGAAGAGGGAGAGGGAGAGGGATAGAGGGGGAATTGAGAGATGGAAGGAGAGAGAGGGAGTGGGTTTTTAAAGGGGGTGAATGGCGGTGGGGGAAGAGTGGAGAAGAATGGAGAAGAAGGAAAAGAAAAGAAAAGAAAAGAAAAATTAATATAATTAGTATTTTATTAATATTTTATTGGCCCAATATTCGATCAGCTCCGAACGGTGCCCAAAAATTACAAAAATAGAGAATATTATCCTGAGACGTAATATGAAAACGGTTTGCCGAAATTCTATCCAGTTTGTAAATTAAAAATTCTGAAAGATGACACGGTACCGGGCGACACCGGTTTGGCCCGATTTTCGATAAATTCAGAAAAATGGCCAAAAATATCCTAACGTAGATAACACGATTCTAAGACATATGGTGAAAGCGGATTCTCAAAATACAACTCCGTTTGTGAATTAAAAAATCGGAAAGCAGATTATCGGTATCGGTCGACACCGACTACGGAGATTTTCCAAAATAATCCAGAAAAATTCTAGAAAATTGTGAAAAACCTAAAATATTACAAAATGATTTTTGAAACTGAAATCAGCTCAATCGGACTACTACGGAGATCAAATCAATTTTATACGTCGTATCGCGTACTGATACGGTGATACGTACATCAGGTATCAGGGGGTTACATACACAGTTTGAATCAGAGACCGAAGAGTCTCTACCATCACATTCCTCAGACTCGTTAGACTGAGAACCTGATGTTAGTATGGGGGTTGTCTCAAGAATCTTTTCGCCAACATGACATCAATTAGTTATGTGGAGCACGACGACGATGTTGAGCCATTCGACACTAATTTATAGGCTCAACAACTAAACTTCCAATGGGAGAAGCGTTTCGAGCAACACGAGCCTCCCACCAAAGATAAGGTAATTCAAGTCAATGTGAGCGATCAAGCGAGTCCAAAGCTTATCTTCATAAGCAAGAGTCTATCACCAGAAGAAAAGTGAGACCTTATATCTTTTGTACAATAATATATAGATGTCTTTGCATTGAGCTATGAAGACATTCCTGGTCTTGACTCTCAGGTGGCCATGCATCGCCTCAATACTAAACCAGAAACCAAACCGGTTAAGCAGCAACAATGATAGTTTCGCCCCGACATTATGTAATGCCCTGATCCCGCGGGTACGGGGATGTTACGTACATACGCAACATGAAAATATTCTCACATATGTACGCTAAGTATCAGTACAGACAAGAATCAGAGTATAAAAGCATAGTAGTAATATACATTCCAATAAAATAGTACAAGTACACAGTTATCACAGAGCGTTATCCAATATTAAATGAATATTATATCACCAGAAGGTGCAAAACTACGATTTACAAAGTGATTTAAAAGTACAAAAGTTGAAAGATGCTCACGAGCAACAAAAAGAATTCTCGAGGGGCGGTCAAAAGAAGGCTGGTCGAGATTGAACTAGGATGATCTGCTCGCTCTAGAAGAAAGGTCTGATTAATAGAGGGAGGGTCCACTATGCTCCAAGCTCCAGAATCTGGACATGCAGGTCTAGAAATTGTTAGAAAGTAACCCAACGAGTACGTAAAATAAAGCCAAGTGGCCTGCACATGCAAGCACACGTGTACTGGATCAAAGTGTCGTCATTCAGTCATGCACGCATGTAACAACAGAAATATAGAACCAGTACTAAATCAGGAAGCAAGCAAATTAGAGATTTAGTAACACAATATTGATTATTATTATTGTATAATTGTAGTACACTGCATGCCACCTGCAAGTTATAATATCACTGGCTATCCACACTGGAGTCCCTACTCTAGTAGAACTCATCTAACATGCCACCTGGTATCATTATCCGATCAAGAGAGTGATCAAATAACACATGTTCTTAGTATCATTATTGTGTACATAGTAGTATGCCGGAACTCAGTCATGCAAGTACATTCCAGTATACAAGAATATCAGGAATTAATTACGATAGCACAGAAATAGTATCATGCAGGTGGCGAGCAAGGTACTTTAATTATACAATAATAATAATAATCAATATTGTTTGTTATTTTTATCATTCCCTTCAGTGTTCCATACCACTGGCAGTTTATACTAGAATTCGTACTTCCAGCAGAACTCATTCAAACTTTGATATATGAATATCATTATTTGAATGAGAGAGTGACCGAATAATATCAGCTCCTGACATTATTATTGTTAGGTTACTAAGTGCATCGTGTACCGGATAATGTGCCAAGTACTGGGTTGGAATGGTTAGTGTTCCAAGTACGTGAAGTGGGACTCAGAGATACCCCCACGAACTCCAAAGGTACCCCCACCACATGTGTGGTGTGATACATAGCTCTGTGTGGCATTTAACTCCATACACGATTGACGTATCGGATAACAGGAACAATAGTGTCTATAACAAGTGCTCTGTGGACACGATGTGGGGACTTCAGAGGTACCCTCACCATATGTGGTGTGGTACTTAGCTCCACACACCGTCCCCCTGTGTCCATGTTATAATAGTGTCATATGATGTAGGTAATATGTCAAGTGTCGTGGTACTTGGAGGAGTACAATAATTTAACAGTACAAGTAAATACAGAATTACAACATCATGTCAGAATAGGTTATGCAACTAAGTACAAGAAAACAGTATAAGAAAATATTTCAAACTCTTCATAATCATCATAACAATAATAATTAATTATACTAATAAAGATCCAGAAGGTGCTAGTTAAGCTGAAGCAAAGCTAAGTCGCGTCAACATAACGCTCGATACACGGTGAAGCTTGGCTCCTGTAGGAGCTAGCGTGCAGCTATAGACGCTAATGCGCTTGGCAAGGCTAACGCTCGCGGCGTTGCAAGCGTATGAATACTCTGCTAACGCTCACGGCAAGGCCACGCTTACGGTGAAGTTAAATGCTCATGGTGAAGCGACACTTCGCTAACACACATGGCAAAGCCACGATCGCGGCGAAACTAGACGAACATGGCGAAGCGGGCGTATGAATGCTTGCTAACGCACGCGGCGAAACTACGCTCGGACGAGTCTAGCGGTAGAACACTGAGCACTAAGCTTGCTTACCCGGCGGAGCTAGTGAAACCCAAAGGTTAAGGCCGAAGGCTGGAGAAAAACCTGGAGGCTGACGACCACGAAGGGCCGACCAATCCACAATAATCCAGTATTACAAAGCAGTACACACATATACAAGTATTCGCCTAAACTATTACAAGCATCAGCCCATATAAATACAACAATGCCTACACAATTACAACCATTCATCCACACAATTACGTAACAATCATATAACCAATAACAATCGCACGCATACACAGATATCAAGTGCTTGCATACACAAATATCAAGTTCTCGCATACACAAATATCAAATACTCGCATAAACCCAAAATCAGGTGCTCACCTAGAATGATTCGGGCACGACGACAAACTCCAGTGGAACGTCAATGGTGTCAACGCTCAGAGCGTGTGGAAGGAAAGAGAAATATCAAGAGGGAGAAAGAGGAGAGAGAGATTAGAGGAAAAGAGAGAGAAAGAGACTAGAGAGTGTGAAAGTAGAGAGAGGGATCAAAGGAGAGAGATGGTGAAGGGTGATGATGGAGAAGGTGAAGATGGAGATGGAGTTGGTGGTTGTTGTAGGTGGTGGAAGTGGGGATGGTGGAAGGAGATGATTGTGGGGGTGATGGTGGAATTGATAGTGGTGGGAGATGGTGAGGGTGAAGGAGGTGGTGAAATTAGAAAGGGAGGTGGTGGAGATATGAATTGGGGAGGAGGAGGTGGTGGTTAAGGGAGGAGATGGTGTTGGAGAGAGGGTGATGGTGGAGAGAGATGGAGGTGGAGGAGATGAAATGGAGAAGAAGGTGGGGATGATGGTCAGCCGGTAGAGGGAAGATCGGGCTTGACCGGCGGTAGAGGGGCCATAGCAGTCGCTAGAGATGGAGGGGGCTGTGGGGTCTTAAGGGGGGAGAGAGAGGAGATAAAGAGAGGGTGAGGGGAGTTGGAGTTTAAGAGAGAGAGAAAGAGATGAGATAGGGGATGGACCAGCCATGAAGGGAGAGAAGAAGAGGAGAAAAAGAGAGGGAGGAAGGAGAAGAAGAGAAGAGGAGAGGAGAGGATAGAAAAGTGTAGAAGGGAGGAGAATAAAGTGAAAGGAAAAGAAAAGAAAAAGGAAAAAGAAAGGAAAAAGAAAAGAAAGAAAGGATTATCCTTGGACTCATCATTCTTGGGGGTGTCAAGTGGTAAGTTCCTTGGACTCTTCATCACATCCAAAGGAATTCACCCTTACCCCGATAAGATTAAAGCCATTCAGGGCATGCAACCTCCAAAGACCCTCAAAGAGCTTAGAGGTCTACAAGGCAGGCTTGTCTACATTGGAAGATTCATCGCGAATCTATTAAGTCGCTGTCAACCTTTCACAAGATTAATGAAGAAAGGTGACTCCGTCTGGGATGACGCTTGTCAAAAGGCTTTCGATGATACCAAAGAATACCTCACCAAGCCTCCGGTCCTAGTAGCTGTCGTTTTGAAAAAACATTCATACTTTACGTAAGAGCTATGGATTATTCCTTGGGCGCCCTGCTTGGACAAAAGAATGATGAAGACTTCGAACAAGCCATCTAGTACCTTGAGTCGAACTTTGATTGGGGCTGAATGTCACTGCAACCTATTCGAAAAAGAATGTCTAGCTCTTGTCTTTATCATCCAAAAAACACGACATTACTTGATCAGACAGACAATCCATGTCATTTCTAGAATCAACCCTCTACGAATCCTCATGACAAAGCCATGATCTTTGAACTTTAGATTGGCCAACTGGGTCATATTGTTGTCTCAATATGATATGATCTTTATAACTCAAAAGGCAATAAAAGGTCAAGCCCTCACAGATTTTTTGGCAGCTCATCGAGTTCCGAAAACTCTAAAGCTGCATGAGGATATCTCAGACGAGGTCATTGAAGCCAACATGACCTCAAATGATGAGGTATTGCAAATGATCTTTGATGGCGCGTCAAAAACGGGCTCCAAATGCAAAATAGTCGCCGGAGTGGGGTGGTGTTTGTCTCGCCACCTGACCATGTTCTACCCTGCGCCTTTTAATTAATGGAACCTTGTTCCAATAATGTAGCTGAGTACAACGTTTTGTTCAAAAGTCTCCAGCTTTTCAAATAAATGGGGGTAATACCTTGAAGCTTACGATGACTCCAAGTTGATTGTCAATCAAATCAAAAGAAAACATGAGGTTCGTCATGAAGACCTGATACCTTATCATCAGGCAGCCATTGAATTGGCTGTCACATCTGATGGCTTCTACATTAGCCATGTACTCGCCTCCAAAACACGAAGGCATATGCTCTAGCTGTACTGGCAGCTACACTGGCTTTACCAATCGATATTAGTTACCGCCTTACGGTAGCTATTCATCAATTCTTTTGTCTGAAGTACAGTTTAGAAGTCAATGAAGTTCATACGACTTCAACAAACTTCGAACCTAGAGATTGTCCCCGTCATAGATTATGCCTTGCATGGCATGTTGCCCGATGACCCCAAGGAGGCGGCTTCCATTCGATGAAGATCTCCTCGCTTCTACTGTGATCCGGTAGTAAAAATACTATATTTTCGCTCATATGACGACATACTCTGTTGCCTATCCAATTCAGAGGCACGATAAGTACTAAAAAACTCATGATGGCATATGTGGCACCCATCATGCAGGTCAGAAGCTTAAGGATCGACTGTGACAGCTTGGCTATTATTAGCCAACAATGATCACCGACGCAGTGGAATATGCAAAACAATGTAATGCTTATCAAATTCATGCAGATTACATACACCAAACTCCGGAGTTACTTCATCCCATAGTTGCTTCATGGCCATTTGAAGCATGAAGAATTGAAGTTATAGTTATCATCAGTCCTCCATCAACCAGAAGTTATTAGTTTATCTTTGCAATAACTAATTACTTCTCAAAGTGGGTGGAAGTCATACCGCTCGTCAAAGTTAAAACCATCAGTGTGATTAACTTCATCAAACACCATGCCATTCATCGATTCGGTGTTCCCACGAGGATCATCCATGATAATGGTCCCTAATTTGTAAGCCAATCATTCTTTCGATTTTGCAATAAATACCGGGTACAGAATGTAGCTCAACTGCATACAACCCCGCCGCTAACGGGTTAGCAGAGACATTCAACAAGACAATTATCAAGCTCTTAAAAAGTTTGTCTCATCAAGCAAACGAGATTGAAATGAGAAGCTCAACAAATGTCTCTGGGCCTATCGAACAACGTTCCAAGCCCCTACAGGCAATACGTCTTTTTCTCTGGTCCATGGGTGTAAAGCAGTCATACTTTTAGAGATACGAATACAGTCACTTCGCGTTACTTTGGTTACCAAAATGACAAAAAGAGATAATGATCGACTACGTCTCCAAGAGCTCGAAACACTATATGAGAATTGATTTCAAGCTCAACAGCACATTGAGCTATATCAAGCTAGAATCTTGAAGGCCTTCAACAAAAAGGTCAAAGAGAGTCTTACAAAAAGGAGACTTGGTCTTAGCAGTCAGGTGACCTATGGTCATGACACACAATACCAAAGGAAAATTTTAACGCAAATGGGAAGAGCCTTTTGTAGTAGAGACAATCTACTCAAATAGAGCTTATCGTCTCTCTAATCCAAATGGCGATATGCTCATGATGCCGATCAACAGTAAATTTTTGAAGAAGTACTATCTATGATTATGTTAATACCATAACTCTGATCAAATTAGTACTACATATTATCATGTTAATACCATACCTCTGATCACTACGTCTGACTATTCTTATCCCTTCGGGGAGTCTTATTCTATTTCCGACAGAGTTAAGATTTTCCTACAATAATGAAAGCAATTTCATGAACATAGAACTGAACAATCTTCTCTTCCAAAAATATTTTGTTCCTGTTCCTAAAGGAATTCAAGTTGTCACGTTAATGATTACTCTGATGACTCTTCTTTTTTACAATGTTGAAATCAATTTCATCAACATGGAAGTGAACTGTTAGAATTTTGCCTTGTTTTTCAAGAGGAGATGATAGTCCAAAAGAATCAAATTGAGTTAGAGAAGATGATGGCTTGAAGCAGAAGTAAATCAAGGTGAAGCAGTTTCTTTTTCAGGCGGTTGTGGGTTTCTTTTTCAGGAGGAGTATGAATAGAATTCGATTCCTATTCAATGGAGATCTATTTCTAAAGATTAAACGGTCTAGAATCCTTTTAGATCAAGGAGATTAACTCCTAATAAGATTGATCAAGATTCTTCAAGCATCCAATGGCCAAGATTATCTCATAGTCCAGATAGGAGTTGTATTGTAAAATTCTATAAATAAAGATTGTAACTCAGTATTGTAAATTGAAGTAGAAGAGCAAAAGAAAGTTGTGGTGAACAATAATGTAAGGCCCAAAAAGCCAGAAAGAGTGGAGCAAGGTGAAGGTGCAAAGAGAGAAGGTATACTCTTGTGATCTAGGTATAGATTCAAAGAAAAGGTGAATACTCTTGTGTCATCAAGAGGAAGGTTAAATTTCTTTGTATCAAATTTATTAATAAAGCTATCTCAAGTTCTCTCCCCGTGGACGTAGGCCAAGTTTAGGCCGAATCACGTTAAATTGTGTGTTCTTCTTGCATCTTTTAATATTCATCTTGTATGCTCGAGGTAATCGATCTCATGGCATGTTTGAGGTCATCAGTGGAGATCTCGTATCTCCCAACTATTGATATCATAGTAAGTATGGTATCTCGGGTTATACACGCAACAATTGGTATCGGAGTATATCAATTTTCATCACAACAAATGGTATCAGAGTCGATGGTGTTTGTTCAAGACTCGAGTGCTCTAGATGAAGAAGAAGATGTCAAGCCGAAGGAGTTTGGCAGAGGCATCAAGATGAAGAAGACAATAAGAAAGTTCAGATTTATTTTAAGGTAAAGATCGATGACTTTTGGAGTATATTGATCAAAGTGGAGTCATCAAGGCTCAATGATACTCAAATCTGAACACGGTAGACGCGGAGGTGATGATCGGATCATCGTCAATGGCAGACAACAAGACGAGCTCAATGAGCTCACGGGGGCATCGCACAAGGCTTCCCATGAAGTCTCGTTACGATAGTAAGTCAAAGGAAAAACAACGAAGGGTGATGAATACGATTAATGAACGGGATTGGTCAGAAGGTAAATCGTGCAATCGTAGTCGGATTCAGTCGATCAAGGTATCAAACCCTATGTTTTTCAACGTTTTAGATGCAATGGTGGGTGCAGATCGAGAAGATTCCAATACCGATCTAGGTTCTGTATATATTGGTTAAAGAAATCGACAGAGATCACGGTCAAAGTTACGACGGACTAGTTGTGACACAGTGAGATTATTTTAGGCATTGGTGAATCTATCCGGTTTGAAGATCATTAATAATAGAACAATATATCTGACAAACATCAATACAGTGATGGATGACAACCCTGATTGATAGAAGAAAGACCATGATAATGTACGGCGGGAAGGCCCGATAAGACCATGACAGTTATGTGAAGACAGTAAGTCTCAAGGTTAAAACATCGATGAAAGGTGGACTATCACCAAGTGATCGGTGAAAGACCATGGCACAATAAGTAATTGACAATGTACGTGTACAGTTGATAAAACTAAGACAGAATTAGAGGTGGATTGCCTTAAGACCGGTGGGGGGCCATGACCGGGAAGGTATCACAAAGAGGAATTAATTGGTGGCAGCGGTGATGCAATTGTTTTCCATTGATTTTGTAAAGGGGAAAACTTATAAAAAAGGGTCGAGGAGCTAAATTACAAGTATTCTAAAAAGATTACAAGTAGATCTCCTCTGAGATTCTGGAGAAGTGTGCCGATAGGAGTCTGGTCAACACGCGACCACTTTGTCCCTTTGACGATGCGAGCGATGAGATTCCCTTCTCGCCTGGTTCGGGGAATTAGAGAACAGAAGGTTGGTAGAACCCTCTTGTTACTTCTCAAAACCGCCTTCACTTAGGAATTCCTTCTCGCCTGGTTCCGGAGATTCCTTGAGAAGAAGGGAGGTATTAGGGTATCAACACCCTGATTAGAGAAGCAACTCTCTAAAAGTCTCTGAATTCAAGAGAATAGATCTTTGTTTGTACGCACGGTGCGTCCTCTCGAGAAGTCGTGAAGAAGTCCTTGCGTGTGCGGAACTCTCTTCTTCTGGAGTCCTCCCTCTTTCTTTCTCCTTGTGCCCCTGGTGGGTTATTTATAGAGAGAGCAAGGGTATAATTGTCCCTTGAAAATATAGAAACAGATTGAATCAAATCTGTTTAAATCTGGAAAGTAGCCTTGCTGCGAGGCTAGGATCGGCTTCTGCGAAGCTAGAAGTGGCAGGTCGGTTGATCCTCTTGATCTGTTTTGATCCTTTCCATATCGTTGGAGGATTTCCCCTGATCCTCTTACTCATTTTAGAAGAGTCAAGGGATTACGGCAATCAACTGCCAAATTTGATCTCAGATCTGATCTTGATTAGATTTGGTCTTGATTTGATCAGATTTGATCTCATCCTGAGATTTAAATGTCAATAGGTTGACCATAGCAGACCTGCAGCGGTGCTGCCCGCATTGAGCTCACAGCGGAGCTGGATGGCGCATGTGACGAAGTCAGAGGATGGCCCTTCAGTGGAGCTAGATATCGTCTGTGGCGAAGTTAGAAAACAGCTCTTCAGCGGAGCTAGGTGTCGTCTGTGGTGAAGTTACCAATATCCTTCTGCGCGATTGCGTGTGGCTTCAAGCGAAGTTAACTCTCTGCGGAATTAGCTGAGCCCTTCCGGCGAAGTTATGAGTTAGCTTCCTGACGGAGCTGTGAATGGCTTCAAGGCGAAGTTAGGTGATCTCAGCCTCTCAAGCGAGGCTATCCCTTTGGGCTCATGCGATGCTAAGTGCTAGCATCTTATACCTGCTGAGGTCTGTTTAGAGGCAATCTGGGCTTACTGTCTGCTTCACTGAATCAGTGGAGTCCAAGTTGCTTCCTCGTCCCTCGGAGATGGGTGGAAACTGGTCGTCGGCTTATCTGTTACTTGTCTTTTATAAATGTCAACAAGTACAGAACTGGTCATCAGCTTGTCTGTCACTTGTCTTTTGTAAATGTCAACAAGTTCAAACATTGTTCGGACCAATAAGAATCTTGTCTTTTTTAAGTGTCAACAAGACCCTCTTCAAAGTTTTCGAAAATCTGCAATGGCTCAGACTTTGAAATACTTTGAATTGCTTTGATCGGTGGTATGTGAAGTACGAACGTCGTCATGGTGGTTGAGTTCAGCTTCGCTTTTAATCCTGCTTTGGGATAGATTCGCCGAAGAATCGTGTAGATTCGTGACTCTGGGTAGCTTCGCATCTGGGTAGCTCCGCATCTGGGTAGCTCCGCATCTGAGTAGCTTCGCATCTGGGTCTCCCGAAATAAGTTCACTTTGTAATGATGTTCCTTTCCCGAGGCCAACTGCTTTCGGCCAGTTACGAGAAGGATTGCTCCTTTTTTGATGTTAGAATAATCTCTCTTGCATTAATCGAGGGAGACCATTCCTCCCTTGCGTGTTTCCGAGGGAGAATATTCCCTTTTTCCAGGCTTAATAAATGCCTTAATGAGGGAGATCATTTCTTCCTTGTACGGTTTCGAGGGAAACCGTTCCCTTTTTCAAGGCTCAATTAATGCCTTAAACGCGCTCGCGCTTCCATGCTTGAAGCGGCAGCGCTCAGGCCATGAGGCCTATAAATAGGACACTTGAGGTCCTCTGAAGAGAAGCGGTCTGCTTTTCTCTTCTCTTCTCTTGATTGAGAGAGATGCTCAGATCTCTGAACTAGTGGAGATGCCCACTCTGGTTATTACCCGGCCAAGGACCGGTAAGTCTCGGTCATCCAGAGACTTACCAATGAACTTTAGGGAGTTTATCTCCCTTAACTTAGCCTTAACAGCTACCTCAGGGATTGATTTCCCTTATTCTTCATTTTACATCCGACTGATCTGCAGAGAAGGGTTTCAGCCCAGCTTCGCAGCGAAGCAATCATTTTGACTTGATCAAAGAAAGATCGTTGCATGTGTGTTAAGCTCGCCATTTAGGCAAAACTTGGGACTTAGTCTCTTCAAAGTTGAACCAGTCTTGCCATATAGGTGGGGCTAAGACTGCGTCCCTCAGGATCAGTCTGGCTTAGCCATATAGGCGAGGCTAGGACTTGGCTTTTGCTGAGCCAGCCCATCATCATTGTGCAAGCGAGGCTATCCTCTGCTTTAACTGAAATCAATCCTTAACTGAATCAGATATAAATTGCTTCGCCCCAAAGAATTTGACTTAGCGCTTTTGCAGCTTCTCCTTTGCTTAACTGCTAACTTGTTTTCAGCTTGCATTGCAGTGAGCTATGTTCGCCAATCTTTTGAGTTGATGAAAGAGACCAAAAAGTTGCCTTTTGCTTTTCCAGTTGAAACTTTAATCTTAAGCAGGAGGAACAAACTGGGGCAGCCGATGTGCGTTCCAGAAGAGGTTGGCAGTCGCTTATCCGAGATGATCCACTTCGAGGCGAGGATGGTAGCCGCTTATCCGAGATGATCCACTTCGGGAAAGCGGACGTCACCTGTAAGGTCGCGGATCTTCCCATTGCCAATTTTCATCAAAGAAGATCCAACCTGCTGGTGGCGATCAGTTCTCTGCCAATTTTGATTACGGAAGGTTCAACTTTCTGGTGGCACAATCTGTCCTGGTGGCACCATCTGTTCTTGTGCGAAGGCTTACGACCTTGTCCTGGTGGCACCATGTGTCCTGGTGGCACCATCTGTCCTTATGTGAAGGATTACGACCTTGTGCAGGAGGAAGGCCTTTCGTATCCACTTGGTTTCGCTTGAAAGTAGATAAGACCACTTGTATGCCTTTTGAGCAAATAATTCTGTTGTATGAAACACAACCTTGATGTAGTAGTATCAATGTACCTTTCCTTTTAAATCGATAAAAGTTCAGTTTCTGCTCATCTGATTTTGCTTCTCCTTCACTTGAATTAGGTTGGCGGAGTTAGACTTCACGCGAAGTTAAAGACTGGATCCTTTTTGAATCAGGAATGAGCTTCCAGCGAAGCTAGTATAAATTTTTCGCGAAGTTCGGACTGTGCCTTTAGCGGAGTAATTGATGCATTGTGCGAAGTCCGCATTTGACTCGTGGCGAAGTTAGCCCTTAGTGGGGCTGAATCAGCGCTTCTCGGGAAGGCGCTTTAGGCGCCGTTTCAAATTAATTTGAAATGACAGCTTTTACTGTTTTTGAGGCGTCGTTTCAGGCGATCATTAGCCTATAAAAGCCTCATCGGGCTGAGAGGGAAGGCATCACCTCTCTTTGAAATTTACAGAGCACTTGACTCTTTTCTTCTTCTTTCCTCTTCATTCAAGAGTTTAAGAACTTCCACAGTTCTTCAATGGCTCCCAAGAGACGAGCGGGAAAAGAGGTCGCAACCTCTACAACGGAGGGTCCTTCTCCTCCTCCGGTCATCGAACGACCAATCGCCGGTAGGGAACTTTCCCTTTTGATTAGAGACTGCCGTCTCTCTCTTAAAGCCGATTTGTGGCTATCTTTGGATGAACCCAAAAATGATCAATTATGATCTATTATTTTTAGGGAATTCAATTCCCTAAATTTCCCTCGCTTTCTTGATCGGGAATCTAAGAACTGAAGAGTTCTTTAAGCTTCCAAGCGAAGCTATCCCTTAGGCGGTTGACATCCTGTTGAATAACAGGATGCGAGGCTGTCCTTTGAAATTTGGCAGAAAAGGACCGTAATACCCTTATGACGAAGTTAGCCCTTGGGGCCTTGTCGCATTCTGTTGTTCGAAGCTAAGCTTCCAGAGCGAAGCTAACACTTGGATATTTTTCTATATCCTGCCTTCGTGTGGGATGCGAAGTTATACTGCAACTGCGAAGCTAAGCTTCGGGGCGAAGCTATCACTAGGCCAGCTTCGCTCGGAGAGCGAGGCTTTGCCTTAACAAAAATTGCATTTTGTTTTAGCCTCTGATGAACTAATTAGTTTTTTTTTCTTTTTTCTTGCAGTGCACTACACTCCTGGTCCTTTGAATAGTCTATTTGGCACGGCCATGGGGTTAGACGGCAATGTTGGCCTGCAGTTCTAAGGGCAGGCTTCTCTGTTCAGCGAGCGGAGCTCTCCTGCTCGAGACACGCTTATTTATGGTGGGGATCAACGCACCATGAGGAGCATCATGACTACTGCTTCCCTTGAAGATTTTGACCGACGAATCTATCGGAAGCCTGACTTCATGTTTGGGGATGCGGCGCCAGACCATGATCGCCAGCTGCTAGGCGGGGAGGGACAATGGATTTTCCAATTAGATGGCGAGAAGTTCTATCTTCCGTCTAACAAGCGGCATTTTCCCTTGTCTTTCTTCCAATGCGTGACGAAGGCTCGGAAGATGCAGTGGCAAGTGAGTCGGAGTACTGAATCCGTCCACGTAGGGAAATTGATGTTTCACTCTCCTGGTTATGCAAGAGCAGGGCCTCCTCGTTGCATAATGGGCCTACACCCTGGGAATGTACTGCGAGAGATCCCAGTGGGAGAAAATCCTGCAGTGGCACAGACTTTTGGCAATCAATTCTTTAAAGTTTATGGGAACTACCCGGCCACTGATTTCAGGACTCCAGGCTGGATTCACCCTCCGAAGGCATGGTGGAGGGATTTGACTCTATATGTCCTCGCTCATTTCGAGGAGGATCTGAAGAGGCTGAACCTTTATGAGGCCGTCAGGGCGACCTGCTACGGCATTCAGATGAGCGTAGCGTGCTTCTACGCCATCTTCGAGTTATACTGCCCGGCTACAGGAACCTTTTTCATCCCTGTTGGCGAACTGGGCATGGCTCTGCATGAGATGTGGGAAGTCTCTGCTCTGCCCTTGGGATCCTTCCCATATAAAGAATACTTCCCATGCGAGGCGGAATTGGCGCTTCTGGAGAAGCAGGAGCCCGCCTTGTTTGAGACCTACCGGGAGTTGATGTGCCATTTGTACATTTGCTCCAGTATGCATGGAAACAGTAAAGGAACTTCATGCAGCTTGAAGAGCTGGGGAGATTATTTGTTCCCCGATATGGAAAACACTCCTGAAGCGGCTCATTGCGGAGTTGCTGACGAAGACATCTTTAGCCGGATGCACAAGCATTCTCAAGGGGATCTAATTGTGGGAGAAGATAACGGCCCTTATGAGAAAGGTGATATCCTTCGGAGTTTCCATCACCAGGCTCGTCAGCCGATGTCCCGAAAGGCACTGCTGGCTGGTTTCTTGACGGTCTGGCTGAAGAAGTGTGTGGTGCCGTCTTCTTCGGGCGACGTCATTCATCCGACTGTCCTGCTGCCTGCTGTTCGTCTAGTCCATGGTCGTTTTCTGGGACTTCTTCCGATCATGGTGTGCTGTATTCAGATAGGCCTTCGCGCACTGACGGAGGCTTTCTGTAGGCCGCCAATGACGAAGCGTGGAAAGGGGACTGTTTTGCTCCGCGACGGACCCAACCCCAAGATAGGTCTGCCGTATACTTATTTGATGGCGTGGTTCACCCTGCACTGTCCCTCCTTGATTGAAGCTGGAGAGGACCCCCAGAAGGTGTTCGAACGACGCTTCTCCGCCGATTCGAAGGATGTTCGTGGCAGAAGACTTACGTGGCTGAGGCCCGTAAATTGCTGCGCCGCTATGACGTCTATAGCCTTTTCCGCTGCTTCCCGTACATTCGGGATGCGGGCTATGGTGAAGAGTTCAAGGACGTGGCAGAAGGGCAAACATCGTTGAGCCGGGGAGTTTTTGAGTGGTTGGTCAGCATTCGGCCCTCACATTTATTGTATAGAAGCGGGGGCACCTGCTACTTGGAGCCTTACGTTCTAAGTCGGTTCGCCCGTCAGTTTGGTTATGACCAACTGTACGTGAGCAACCCAAACAGCAATCTGGCTTTCATGGGGAGCCTCATTGATGGAGCCCGTGCCTGGCGGTTCTTTATCACAGGCTGTACCGAGGCGCGGCTGTGCACGCCGCTGAGGACTCCTAACCTTCTAATGACCCTGGGCTTCTGCCAGTGGTATGCAACTTCTAACTCCACACCCCTTGGATTCTCTGTTAATTCTTCGGGTGTGAAGTTAATTTCTCAGCGGCTAAAGCGGAAGGTCTCTGAGAAAAATGAGGGTAAGAGGGTTCGCGTCCCGGGCATAGAGGAATTCGTTGCTGTTGATGACAGCGAAGCCTCGGACGCAGGAAGTCCTTGCTTTGAAGCGGAGACAGGTGCCGAGGCTCCAGCAGCTGCTTCTAGCGTGGTGGGGACAGCCTCCATAGAACATGCCGATGTAGAAGAAGTGGAGGAAGAGGATCCTGACGTCCACTTCAAAAGAAAACGGGAGGGTGGATCTCGTAGGAAGCAGTTGGCGAAGAAGCCCCGGCGTCACACTCCTACAGTTGTTGTAGAGGGCGAACCATCTGTAGCGATTCCTTCTCCTGCCCCGTTAGTAGTTAAATCGTTGGTTCCCGAACCGATTACTGGCGAAGTCGCTCCGGACTCGGGTAAGATCAGCTTCGTCTTTGTAATATACTTTTTATGTGTTCCGGACAGCTCATTATTTGCTTTGTGATGCAGGAACTGAGGCGATGAAAAGCCCTAGAACTGAAGCTATCAGAGAACAAGGGGAGAATTATGATCCCTTGTTCACTTATAAGGAGGGCGATGAGGCTGGCTTTTTCGCCGTCTCAGAAGAGTCCGGAGATGATGCGGCCGACGTAGGTCCTTCGGGCGCCGGGACTTCAAAAGGAAGCCCCATGGCTTCTAGCTCCTTTGGGTGGACCACGGAGGGTTCGGCAAGCGAAGGCGAGCCGGCCATTCGTGTTGATTCCGCCAAAAATTTTCCAATGGAGCCCGTAGAGACCGATGTAGCCGCCAAGACGATCGAGGCGACATTTTCTTTTGGTATGGTTTTGTCCTCCTGACCCTTGCCATTTGTTATGCCCTGCCTAAACAAAGTCTTATTGCAGGTGTTCCGCCTCTGGGTGCGTCGACTTCAAGAGAGCCCACCCATCTTCCTGAGGGGTCCAAGGGTGGAGTAAGCACTTCGACCGCGGCGGATGCTGCTGAGTTGGATGCCTTGTATGGTGACTTACCCTCTTATCAGCCTGAACCAGCCAGAGGGACGAGATTAAGGGGACGGTAGTCACGGAGGCAACCTCACTTCCAACTATGTCAATGAGTGAGGTGCCTTTAGTATCGCCGGTGCCATCTATCTTGCCAGGTGCGGAGCTGAGGGTGATTACAAGTCCTACTTCCCCGACGCTGGTGGTTGAGCCCGTTCTCCCGGAAGTAGTCACTAGTCCGACCTCGGTCGTGGCTAGTGTACTGATTTTGATGAAGACTCCTCCGAGATCACCGACGATCTCTCATGTTGCTACAGCCAGTGCTTCTACCGTTCCTTCCACGGTGGTGTCAATAAAGCCGGTGGAATCTTCGGAGGCTGTTCGTCTGCCAGGAGTGGTTGAGGCCGAGAATGAATTCGTGGCTGAGCTAGTCGATAGCTTTTATAAGGGCTTGAAGCGATCCATCAATTTGATTTTGAAAGGCTCGACTACCTCATTCTCTGCTCTAAAGGTAGTCCTTTCCCGAAGTATTGAGAGTATCCGGGACTTTGGAGGGGATAATCAGGCCGCTGCATTGGAACTTCTGGTAGACCAACTTGAGAGGGATGTAGAAGAATGGCGCCGTCTTAGCCATTCGGACCTGGAGTCTTCGGTGAATGAGCAGCTTGCGCACCTTGTCACTCAGATGCATGAAGCCCATCTTGCTGCTCAGGAAGCTGTTAAGGTCATTTCTTCTGACTTGAAGTCCTTGAAAAAAGGAAGGTAGAACTCGGGGACGCCATAGATGCTTCTAGTAGTGCTCTTCTTGACGCTGAAGATAAAATTGGAAAGGCTAAAGAGATGATCAGGAAGGCAAATCTTCTTTTATCCAAGGCTGAACCAGTACGTCTTGAGGAGTCTGCGCGGCTTGAGCAGCTTAAGGCTCAGAGTGACGAACTCTTGCGGCAAAAGCTAGCTCAGAGGGCAACCTTGGTTGAAGTTGAAGCTCGCTTGGCCCAGACAGCGAGCTTTAATGAGGCTGAGCTGAGGTCGCAGGCTCTTATCAGGGCTGCTGATGATAGAAAGATAAGGCTGACCATTCTTGAGGGACGAATCAAATCTTATGACGCACCCCTATAGCTTGTAATATATGTGCCTCCATGTATCACTTCTTTTTGGAATTAATAAAAGTAATTTTATTTTGACCTTTCTGTCGTGTTTTCAACTTGTTCTACTTTCTGAATTGTCGCTTCCAAGTTGTATTGCAGCCTTCTGAGGAAACAGTCCTTACTTGTACTGAATGATGAAACTTGGCTACCTGCCGGTTCAGAGGTCGCAGTGACATAATCGATTGAGACGCCACCAAGTTCGAGGTAGTCCTTGTCGGACTGAAAGGTAAGACCTGGCTATCTACCGGTTCAAAGGTCGCAATGACATAACCGATTGAGAAGTCACCAAGCTCAAGGTAGTCCTTGACGGACTAAAAGGTGAGACCTGTCTTTTGTAAATGTCAACAGGCTCGAAGTAGAGACTTGGCTATCTGCCGGTTCAGAGGTCGCAATGACATAACCGGTTGAGAAGCCACCAAGCTCAAAGTTAGTCCTTGTTGGACTGAAAGGGTGATACTTGTCTTTTGTAAATGTCAACAAGTATCGAGACCTGTCTTTTGTAAATGTCAACAGGCTCAAGGTTGAGACTTGGCTGTCTGCCGGTTTAGAGGTCACAATGACATAACTGGTTGAAAAGCCACCAAGCTCAAAATAGTCCTTGACGGACTGAAAGGGTGATACTTGTTTTTTGTAAATGTCAACAAGTATCGAGACCTGTCTTTCATAAATGTCAACAGGCTCGAAATTGAGACTTGCTATCTGCCGGTTCAGAAGTCGCAATGACATAACTGGTTGAGAAGCCACCAAGCTCAAGGTAGTCCTTGTCGGCCTGAAAGGGTGATACTTGTTTTTTGTAAATGTCAACAAGTATCGAGACCTGTCTTTTGTAAATGTCAACAGGCACGAAATTGAGACTTTGCTATCTGCCGGTTCAGAGGTCGCAATGACATGACTGGTTGAGAAGCCACCAAGCTCAAGGTAGTCCTTGTCGGACTGAAAGGGTGATACTTATCTTTTGTAAATGTCAACAAGTATCGAGACCTGTCTTTTGTAAATGTCAACAGGCTCAAAATTGAGACTTGGCTGTCTGCCGGTTCAGAGGTCGCAATGACATAACTGGTTGAGAAGCCACCAAGCTCAAAATAGTCCTTGACGGACTGAACGGGTGATACTTGTCTTTTGTAAATGTCAACAAGTATCGAGACCTGTCTTTTGTAAATGTCAACAGGCTCAAAGTTGAGGCTTGGCTGTCTGCCGGTTCAGAGGTCGCAACGACATAACTGGTTGAGAAGCCACCAAGTTCAAGGTTAGTCCTTGACGGACTGAAAGGGTGATACTTGTCTTTTGTAAATGTCAACAAGTATCGAGACCTGTCTTTTTTAAATGTCAACAGGCTCAAAATTGAGACTTGGCTGTCTGTTGGTTCAGAGGTCGCAATGACATAACTGGTTGAGAAGCCACCAAGCTCAAAATAATCCTTGACGGACTGAAAGGGTGATACTTGTCTTTTGTAAATGTCAACAGTATCGAGACCTGTCTTTTGTAAATGTCAACAGGCTCAAAGTTGAGGCTTAGCTGTCTGCCGGTTCATAGGTCGCAATGATATAACTGGTTGAGAAGCCACCAAGTTCAAGGTTAGTCCTTGACGGACTGAAAAGGTGATACTTGTCTTTTGTAAATGTCAACAAGTATCGAGACCTGTCTTTTGTAAATGTCAACAGGCTCGAAATTGAGACTTGGCTGTCTGCCGGTTCAGAGGTCGCAATGACATAACTGGTTGAGAAGCCATCAAGCTCAAATAGTCCTTGACGGACTGAAAGGGTGATACTTGTCTTTTGTAAATGTCAACAAGTATTGAGACCTATCTTTTGTAAATGTCAACAGGCTCGAAATTGAGACTTGGCTGTCTGCCGGTTCAGAGGTCATAATGACATAACCGATTGAGACGCCACCAAGCTCAAGGTTAGTCCTTGACGGACTAAAAGGGTGATACTTGTCTTTTGTAAATGTCAACAAGTATCGAGACCTGTCTTTTGTAAATGTCAACAGGCTCAAAGTTGAGGCTTGGCTGTCTACCGGTTCAGAGGTCACAATGACATAACTGATTGAGACGCCACCAAGCTTCAAGGTTAGTCCTTGACGGACTAAAAGGGTGATACTTGTCTTTTGTAAATGTCAATAAGTATCGAGACCTGTCTTTTGTAAATGTCAATAGGCTCGGAATTGAGACTTGGCTGTCTGCTGGTTCAGAGGTCACAATGACATAACTGGTTGAGAAGCCACCAAGCTCAAGGTAGTCCTTATCGGACTAAAAAGTGAGACCTGTCTTTTTTAAATGTCAACAGGCTCGAGGTAGAGACTTGGCTATCTGCCGGTTCAGAGGTCGCAATGACATAACCGGTTGAGAAGCCACCAAGCTCAAAGTTAGTCCTTGTCGGACTGAAAGGGTGATACTTGTCTTTTGTAAATGTCAACAAGTATCGAGACCTGTCTTTTGTAAATGTCAACAGGCTCGAAATTGAGACTTGACTGTCTGCCGGTTCAGAGGTCACAATGACATAACTGGTTGAGAAGCCATCAAGCTCAAAATAGTCCTTGACGGACTGAAAGGGTGATACTTGTCTTTTGTAAATGTCAACAAGTACCGAGACCTGTCTTTTGTAAATGTCAACAGGCTCGAAATTGAGACTTGGCTGTCTGCCGGTTCAGAGGTCGCAATGACATAACTGGTTGAGTCACAATGACATAACCGATTGAGACGCCACCAAGCTCAAGGTTAGTCCTTGACGGACTAAAAGGGTGATATTTGTCTTTTGTAAATGTCAACAAGTATCGAGACCTGTTTTTTGTAAATGTCAACAGGCTCAAAGTTGAGGCTTGGCTGTCTGCCGTTTCAGAGGTCACAATAACATAACCGATTGAGACGCTACCAAGCTTCAAGGTTAGTCCTTGACGGACTAAAAGGGTGATACTTGTCTTTTGTAAATGTCAACAAGTATCGAGACCTGTCTTTTGTAAATGTCAACAGGCTCGGAATTGAGACTTGGCTGTCTGCTGGTTCAGAGGTCACAATGACATAACTGGTTGAGAAGCCACCAAGCTCAAGGTAGTCCTTATCGGACTACAAAAGGTGAGACCTGTCTTTTGTAAATGTCAACAGGCTCGAAGTAGAGACTTTGCTATCTGCCGGTTCAGAGGTCGCAATGACATAACCGGTTGAGAAGCCACCAAGCTCAAAGTTAGTCCTTGTCGGACTGAAAGGGTGATACTTGTCTTTTGTAAATGTCAACAAGTATCGAGACATGTCTTTTGTAAATGTCAACAGGCTCGAAATTGAGACTTGGCTGTCTGCCGGTTCAGAGGTCGCAATGACATAACTGGTTGAGCCACAATGACATAACCGATTGAGACGCCACCAAGCTCAAGGTTAGTACTTGACGGACTAAAAGGGTGATACTTGTCTTTTGTAAATGTCAACAAGTATCGAGACCTGTCTTTTGTAAATGTCAACAGGCTCAAAGTTGAGGCTTGGCTGTCTGCCGGTTCAGAGGTCACAATAACATAACCGATTGAGACGCCACCAAGCTTTAAGGTTAGTCCTTGATGGACTAAAAGGGTGATACTTGTCTTTTGTAAATGTCAACAAGTATCGAGACCTGTCTTTTGTAAATGTCAACAGGCTCGGAATTGAGACTTGGCTGTCTGCTGGTTCAGAGGTCACAATGACATAACTGGTTGAGAAGGCACCAAGCTCAAGGTAGTCCTTGTTGGACTAAAAGGTGAGACCTGTCTTTTGTAAATGTCAACAGGATCGAAGTAGAGACTTGGCTATCTGCCGGTTCAGAGGTCGCAATGACATAACCGTTGAGAAGCCACAAAGCTCAAAGTTAGTCCTTGTCGGATTGAAAGGGTGATACTTGTCTTTTGTAAATGTCAACAAGTATCGAGACCTGTCTTTTGTAAATGTTAACAGGCTCGAAATTGAGACTTGGCTGTCTGTCGGTTCAGAGGTCGCAATGACATAACTGGTTGAGAAGCCATCAAGCTCAAAATAGTCCTTGACGGACTGAAAGGGTGATACTTGTCTTTTGTAAATGTCAACAAGTATCGAGACCTGTCTTTTGTAAATGTCAACAGGCTCGAATTGAGACTTGGCTGTCTGCCGGTTCAGAGGTCACAATGACATAACCGATTGAGACACCACCAAGCTCAAGGTTAGTCCTTGACGGACTAAAAGGGTGATACTTGTCTTTTGTAAATGTTAACAAGTATCGAGACCTGTCTTTTGTAAATGTCAACAGGCTCAAAGTTGAGGCTTGGCTGTCTGCCGGTTCAGAGTTCACAATGACATAACCGATTGAGACGCCACCAAGCTTCAAGGTTAGTCCTTGACAGACTAAAAGGGTGATACTTGTCTTTTGTAAATGTCAACAAGTATCGAGACCTGTCTTTTGTAAATGTCAACAGGCTCGGAATTGAGACTTGGCTGTCTGCCGGTTCAGAGGTCACAATGACATAACTGGTTGAGAAGCCACCAAGCTCAAGGTGGTCCTTGTCGGACTAAAAGGGTGATACTTGTCTTTTGTAAATGTCAACAAGTATCGAGACCTGTCTTTTGTAAATGTCAACAGGCTCAAAATTGAGACTTGGCTGTCTGCCGGTTCAGAAGTCACAATGACATAACCGATTGAGACGCCACCAAGCTTCAAGGTTAGTCCTTGACGGACTGAAAGGGCGATACTTGTTTTTTGTAAATGTCAACAAGTATCGAGACCTGTCTTTTGTAAATGTCAACAGGCTCAAAATTGAGACTTGGCTGTCTGCCAGTTCAGAGGTCGCAATGACATAACTGGTTGAGAAGCCACCAAGTTCAAGGTTAGTCCTTGACGGACTGAATGTGATACTTGTCTTTTATAAATGTCATCAAGTATCGAGACCTGTCTTTTATAAATGTCAACAGGCTCAAAATTGAGACTTGGCTGTCTGCCGGTTCAGAGGTCACAATGACATAACTGGTTGAGAAGCCACCAAGCTCAAAATAGTCCTTGACGGACTGAAAGGGTGATACTTGTCTTTTGTAAATGTCAACAAGTATCGAGACCTATCTTTTGTAAATGTCAACAGGCTCAAAGTTGAGGCTTGGCTATCTGCCGGTTCAGAGGTCGCAATGACATAACTGGTTGAGACGCCACCAAGCTCAAGGTAGTCCTTGTCGGACTGAAAGGGCGATACTTGTCTTTTGTAAATGTAAAAAGTATCGAGACCTGTCTTTTGTAAATGTCAACAGACTCAAAATTGAGACTTGGCTGTCTGCCGTTCAGAGGTCACAACAACATAACCGATTGAGACGCCACCAAGCTCAAGGTTAGTCCTTGACGGACTAAAAGGGTGATACTTGTCTAGTGTAAATGTCAACAAGTATCGAGACCTGTCTTTTGTAAATGTCAACATGCTCGAAATTGAGACTTGGCTAAGCCACCAAGCTCAAGGTAGATTACTGTCATAGGTTTAATGTTAACGTAACAGCAAAATGGATTGAAAGATCTTTATATGTGGTCTACCATTCCATAGATGAGAATTGGTAAGTGATTTTGGAGAGGGAATCAAATGGGAACAGGTCCCTTAGGATTTTTTGCAAATCCTCAGCTGTCAACGGGTTTGATATGCCTTTACCAACTACCGTTTGAGTCGGGCTAGCCATGCTATTCCCCTCAGCATGATGAGTTGTCGAGGAATCATGTTGGGCTTAAAGGCCAACATTTTCCTCTATCCTTAATCGTTAAGGATATTGGATCATCTAGTTGGCGTATGCATAACCTTGATTCTCCTTGGAGACAAACAACGTATGACCAGGTTCCTACTGGTTTATGGTTGCGCGATCTCGTTTGGGGGAAGAGAGAGGTTTTCTTCGCATGTACCTTGGATTTGAAGATCTTGATCAGAGGTGTGGTATTAACTTGATCATAAGAAGGATCCTTAATCAAGGATAATACTTCTTTAAGAATTTGCCATTGACCGACATCATGAGTAAATCGCCATCTGAAGTCATAAGGCGATATGCTCCGTTTGAATAGACTGTTTCTATTACAAACGGTCCTTCCCATTTAGGCTGAAATTTGTCTTTGGTCTTGTGCGTCATAATCATCGGTCGTCTGACGGTTAAAACCAAATCTCCTTTCCGGAAGACTCTTTATTTGACCTTCTTATTGAAGGCTTTTGAGATTCGAACTTGATACAGCTCGATGTGTTGCTGAGCTTGTAGTCGCTTTTCATCTAGGGCTTCGAGCTCTTGAAGACGCAACCGATCATTGTCTTCTGATGTGATTTTAGTCATTAAAGCGACTCGCAACGACGGTATTTGGATTTCCAACGGGATGACTGCTTCGCACCCGTTCACCAGAGAAAAAGGCGTATTGCCTGTCAGGGTCCGAACCGTGGTTCGGTAGGCCCAAAGACATTCACCAAGCTTTTCGTCCCAATCTCGCTTATTCGAGGAGTCGAACTTCTTGAGTAACTTGATGATCGTTTTGTTGAATGCTTCCGCCAAACCATTAGCGGCAGGATTATAGGCGGTTGAGGCCACATTCTGAATTTGGTATTTGTCGCAGAACCGATAGAATATCTGGCTTATGAATTGAGGACCATTATCATGGATGATCCGCCTAGGGACACCAAATCGATGGATTACATGGTGCTTGATGAAATTAACCACATTAGAGGTTTTGACTTCAACCAGTGGTATAACTTCTGCCCACTTTGAGAAGTAATCGGTCATTGTCAAGACAAACCGGTGACCTCTTGTCGAAGAGGGGCTGATTGGCCCTACGACATCGATTCCCCATGCTTCAAATGGCCATGAAGCAACAGTTGGGTGGAGCAATTCCGGGGGCTGGTGTATGAAATCCGCATGAATTTGACATGCTTTGCACCTCCGTGCATATTGGATGGCATCGGCTATCATGGTTGGCCAATAATATCCAAGCTTATGCAATCAGTTTTTGAGCTTTGGACCTGGCTGATGAGCTCCGCAAATGCTATCATGTGCTTCTTTAAGCACTTCCTGTGCCTCTGAATTAGAAAGGCAATGGAGGAGGACGCCGTCATATGAACGACGATAAAGCGTCTTCAGAGTTGGATCGTAGTAGAAACGGAGAGACCTTCGTCTGATGGATGCCGCTTCTTTAGGATCGTCTGGCAGCAGACCATGTAAGGCATAGTCGATGAGAGGAAATCGCCAATATCTCGGCTCAAGATCCGTAGAGACATTATAGACTTCTCGGGTTCTTAACATATGCTTAGAGCATACAAGGTGTCGAGTTGCCACTGTGAGGTGATACTCGGTGTCGACCGGTAAGGCTAATGTTGTTGCTAATGCAGCAAGAGCATCTGCCTTGGTATTTTGAGATCGAGACACGTGCCCGATATAGAAACCATCAAACAGATTAGCCAATTCGATGGCTGTATGGTAATAAGGCACCAAGTCTTCGTGGCGGACCTCATATTCGCCTTTAACCTGATTGATAATCAGTTTTGAATCGTCGTATGCTTCGAGGTAGCATACCCCCATTCCGTGGGCGAGCTGAAGGCCAATGAGCAGAGCATTATATTCCGCTACATTGTTAGAGTATGATTCCGTCAGAGAGAATACTCTAGGAAGGACGTGATTCTGTGGAGAGATAAACACAACCCCCACGCCGGCGATGATCCTGCCTTTAGGACCTATTCGTGATGCTCCATCGAAGTACATCTGCCACACTTCATCCTCTGAAGTTATATTGGATTCGAAGACTTCATCTGGAATATCTTCATGAAGTTTCGAGTTTTCCGGGACTGGATGAGCAGCCAAGAACTCTGCAAGGGCCTGGCCTTTAACCGCCTTCTGAGGGATAAAGATCATGTCGTATTAAGACAAAAGGAGTGCCCATTTAGCTAATCTTGAATTCAATGATCCTGGCTTCGTCATGAGAAGGCGCAAAGGATTCACTCTGGAGATGACATGTATGGTTTGGCCAACCAAATAATGTCGTGTCTTCTGAACGGCAAAGACAAGAGCTAAGCACTCCTTCTCGATAGGATTATAGCGAGATTCCTCCCCTATCAGAGTCCTGCTCAGATAATAAATGGCCTGCTCGTGACCATTGTCGTCCTTTTGAGCAAGGAGGGCACCGAGAGAATGGTCCATATCTTTCACATAAAGCAGGAATGGTTTCCCTGTTGTAGGAGCCACTAAGACTGGAGGTTTTGTGAGATATATCTTGATGTCTTCATAAGCTTCCTGACAAGCTTGATCCCATACGAAGGAAGCACCCTTTTTCATGAGTCGGGTGAACGGCTAACAGCGGCCTGAGAGATTTGCGATGAATCTTCTAATATAAGCTAGTCTACCTTGCAAGCCTCTGAGCTCTTTAAGATTCCTCGGTGGATGCATGCTTTGAATGGCTTTGACCTTGCCTGGATCAAGATGAATTCCTTTTGATGTAACAATAAACCCAAGGAACTTGCCACTCGAAACTCTCAAGAAGGATTTTGACGGATTCATTTTCAGTTGATGAGCCCGCATTATGTCGAACATCGTTCTCAAGTCACGAAGATGGTCATTCTTATTGCGGCTTTTGACAGCAGTGTCGTCGACATAGCATTTTACCGTTTTTTGGAGATAATCGCGGAAGATTATACTCATTGCCCGCTGATAGGTCGCTCCGGCGTTCTTCAGTCCGAAGGGCATCACAGTGTAGCAGTATACCCCCAATGGTGTTCGGAACGAAGTATGCTTCTCGTCGTCGGGGTACATCTTAATCTGGTTGTACCCTGAAAAGCCGTCCATGAAAGACATTCTTTTGAATCCACAGGTATTGTCAATCATGACATCGGTGATGGGCAGTGAGAATTCGTCTTTAGGACAAACCGTATTGAGATCACGGTAGTCGATGCAGATTCGTATTTTCCCATTCTTCTTGAGGACGGGAACAATATTAGCAACCCAATCTGGAATTTGTTCCTCCCGTATGAAGCCACATGCAATGAGCTTATGTACTTCTGCTTCAATAGCCTCCATAATGTTTGGGCGGAACCGACGTTGTTGCTGCTTGACTGGCTTGACGTCGGGTCTGATATTCAGACAATGCATGGCGACTTGTGGATCAAGTCCGGACATGTCTTCGTAGTTCCATGCGAAGATGTCTACATACTCCTTTACGAGTATTATTAATTCTTCCTTTTTTGTAAGTGATAAGCTTTTACTTATGAAGATGGGCTTAGGGTGATCTTGACTACCCAAGTTGACCTACATCACCTTGTCTTCGGTAGGTGGTTCGCGCAGTTCGAATCGCTTTTCCCATTGGAGATCTAATTGCTGAGCCCATGGTTCCTCATCAGTAGCCTCTGCTGGCTCCAATTGACTGCTTGAAGTCATATTAACAGTGAGATTCTCGAATATCATTCCCATGCTAACATCGGAGTCTCACTTGGAGGATGAGGCTGAACGCGATGGAATTGGTTCGTCGTCTTTGAATTGAACCGTTGCTAGCGATGTGGGTGTAACATATTCCAACCCCCTGCGTGTATTATCATAGTAATTTGCAGGCTTCCCTTTTGGCACAAAGTTACGCAGCAAACTACGCCTTCCTTTTCCGAAATTCAGGCCCTCCCCATGCTTTAGGTCGTATCCCATTTTCTTCATAACATGGCGCGCTGGTCGCGCGTAATGGAAGAATTGTGGAGTGTCTGAGTCTGAACTTGAATCTGCGGCCATGGATCCCCGTGGTTGGGTTCTACCAAAAATTATCGGTAACTGATCTTTTTTGGATGGCGGGATCACCAAAACGGCCCCTTCTGCAGGTTCCATGGGCGTGCTGGACGCACTTGGTCTATGTAAAGGCATGTGCAGGGAGCTATCTGTAATGGATTTAAACAACCCAACACTCGCAGGATAATCAAAAGAAATATTATCATTAATTACCCATTCGCCCTCATCCTCAGAAGGAGTGTTACATTGGGGATTATTAAGACATGCTATAATTGGTTCACCAATGAAAATAGCTGGCATGTCTGCTTCAGACTCCGAATCCGCCTCATTGTCACTATCATCATCGTCCGGCAATGCTTCTTTGGATGCTTCACCAGTCTCTTGATACAGGAGAGCGTCAGTGAAGTAATTTTTCACCCCTTTGAATGGTTGCTTTTCAGCGAAGACAGTTCGTACTGTGGCGTCGTCTTCCACATACTTGAAGCACTGGTGCAATGTGGAGGGAACGATCTAGTTGGCGTGGATCCACGGTCGTCCGAGTAGCAGGTTATATGACGTGTCAGCGTCAATGACATAGCACGTCACTTCCGATTTCAGGCTCCCGATTCGGCAACGGAGTCTAATTTTCCCAAGTGGATGACTACTCCCGGCGTTGAAACCGTATATTGTGGTAGTGGTTGCGGACAACTTATATAGTGGTATACCGAGGAAGTAGAGGAGCCTTTTGGGGATGATGCTGAGTGCGGACCCAGATCGACTTGTACCCTTTCAATGCATGTTGAACTGATGTATCCGGTGTAGTATAGAGGTCGATCGTGCTTGTTGTCTTTGAGAAGCATATCTTCCGCTGTGAAGGTAATAGCGGGGACCTTTGATTGTGCATGATAGCATTCAGGACACGGAGACTGAGCGTCATCTTTAGGGGTCTCTGGCATATATGTCAGGAATGATTCTGAATTAGCCAGAGCATCCCTGAGTGCTTATCTTGTCTCTTTTGAGAGACGAAGTAGCTCGTGTATTGTAATACGAGCCGGGATATTGGCCAACTGGGCCAATATATCGAAACTAAAGGGCGTGTCAAGCCTTGGGCACGAAGGCTTTTTCAGGACATGGTCGAACCGGACTTCCTTAGGCTTCTCTTTACCCTTGGTTGGAACTGAAGCGGATGCTGGTATTTGTACTGACGTTTGTTGTTGTATCTCGTCAGTAGTCTTCTCATACTGCTTTAAGTATGATTTTCCGGATCTAGTACCCGTCCGCTAAGGTACATCGGCCTGCGTCGTGCAAGCGTGCTTTTCTCCTTCAGAATCACTGAGGGAAGCTGACGTAAGATTATCATCGTCTGGCAGGATGGAGATGACATTACAAGATTTACCCTTTGACTTGGGCTTCTTTGAATCCCACTGTACGTCTTGGACGAGGTCCGGGTGTATCCACATGACTTCCCCTGTCTCCAATGTTAAGGGAATAAGACCCTTATTATCTTGAGTTTTAGCTGGAGGATGCTTGACTTCCAACCGTGGCGCAGGGACTGGATAAGTCCCGTCAGGAACTGTGACCTTTGGGGTTTTGCCGAACTTGAGGGTCACCATATTGGCAGTGACTTTCTTCTGTTCTGCCTTCAGTGTCAGGACCCCCGCGTCGATCAAGACTTGAATTCTGTCCTTGAGGATATAGCACTTGTCGGTAGGATGGTGAATCATCCTGTGGTAGAGACAGTATTTGGATCATTTGTGCGTCCTATTTCATTGGGACGTCGAGCCTCTGGTAGCTTCATTTTATTCCCTTTGCGGAGCAAATGGAATATTGTGACCACCTGATCGTCTCTGAAGGAATACTGTTTTGGAGGGAACTTAGACTCCTGATTATTGAAGCCGCTCTTCTTGTCTTTCGACTGTACGTCCCCGGATAATTCAACGGACATAATCTCCTTCCCTTTAGCTTGAGAAGACTGTGCTATGTCGTTACGTCCTTTATTGCTCATACCCCATTTGCCTTTGGGGGCGGATGGTTCGAACTTTTTAGCCGACTTTTCGGCTATCTCAGCTTGTTCGACCAATTCTTTCCAGGTATGGGCTTTGACAGCCCCCATGCGAACCTCTACCTGGTCCAAGAAGTTATGCCTGCATGTCTGTAAGAGCATGGGTAATGGCATCCCTGCTGGGCACATCAAAGACAAGTTTCTGAATCGCTCAATGTAGTCACAGACAGATTCGCCCTTCTTCTGCACGATGGAAAGGAGCTTGTCCATGGTTACTTCGGTATCGTCCTCATAGAAACGAGAAAGGAATCGGGTTTCTAGGTCGATCCAGGAATTAACGGAACCCGGAGGGAGACTTCGGAACCAGTCGAATGCTACTCCCTTTAAGGTGCCAATGAACAGCCTAGCCATGATGGCATCATTGTCTATAACATTACCGGTCTGAGACCGGAAATAGTAGATGTGCTGGTTTGGTGAGCTCTTACCGTCATACGTATGCAACGTTGGTGGTTTGAACTTCGGTGGGTATGGCACTGAATCCCACTCCAGTGGGTAAGGACGGACTGCTCCTACTTTCTTTAATTCATCCCTCTGAGCTAGAGATGCAATTTGAGCTTGGAGGCCCTTAAGGACTTCAGTGTCTAAAGAAGAACCCTCCTTGGATTTCTCCGTCTTTGGCTGGTCATTGCTAAGATGTTCTTCCTCGTCGTGACTGCTCCCGACATCATTGTTATTCCGGTTATTGAGGAGTTGAGCGAGCATCTGTTGAATGTTGTCCAGAGCTTCTTGCTGGGTTTTGGAAGTTTGCTCCTGAGCTTCCAAACGTCGACGAAGGTCGTCATTACCATTATCAGCCATGTTTACTGATGCTCTGTCTGTTCGCACCGAGCTGACTGTCGCCGAAGAAGCATACCCGCTGTCTTCATCTTCTTCATCAGGCCACTGGACTGATCCTCTTTGATTCCGGCGAGATTACTGTCGTTGAGGAAGATGGCTGCTCATAACTGTAGGGTATCGCAACCCTAGATCTGGTGTTTCAGAAGACACCCTCTTCATGCACCAAAACTTCACCTAAGCCTGGGCTGTAATCTGGATCTGGGGAGCTGTAGGGAGTGTCGTCGGATGCTTGTCTGCCCCTGCGCAGCTCTTGTCCTCTCCCGGTCATGTTGACGGATGCAGAGGGTAGATCTCGCGAGACGCTCCTATTATGATGTTTCACCGGGGCTTGTACCGACAGCCGATCAAAAACTGATCATCTGCCTGGAGAAGTGGCGAGGCTTGGTCCTAGCCGGCAATGGACCGAGTGGACAGTCACCAGCTGACATCCTACTTATTGCAACGGGGGGAAGTAGTTTGAAAAGATTCCGACTTCCATTTGTTCGTCAAGAAGTCCCGCAAGTCAGACCCAGTTGGGTCTAAACGATCCAGCGCAGAAGCTCTTTTGGATCGCGCATAGGACGATGTCCTGCTCTTTTTATCCCCGCAGAGGGGATTAGCACTGAATAGTGCTTCAGTTCTAGCTTCGCGGCTAAGAACCTTGGGAGTGCCCTTGGGCGCTGAAGCTGCATAAGCAACGTTATCAATACTTAGGGGACTTCCCTTAACTCCGCCACAAAGCGCGAACTTAGCGCTTGACGAACTGGAGGGCGGAGCACGCTGTGGTGCTTTATCCGCTGTGCTGCTGCGAAGGCGATTAGCCTTAGATAGTGCCTTGGTTTTAGCTTCGCGGCTATGAACCTTGCGCGTAGGCTGTGGTACAGTAGCTTCGCTCATAAGAACGAGGCTGGCGCGAGTTGTTACTCTTGAGTTGGGCGAAAGTATGGTTGTCGCTGTAACTTCGCGGCTAGCAACCTTGTTGGAGCAGGCAAGCATCTTGCCTTTTTCTTCGCGAGAGAGACGCGGTTCTGGCGTAGCTACGCCTGAGGTTTTGCCCAGAGCCTTCTGTTTTGGCCTCTACATCTGCTTTGACAGAGGATACTTAGGTTTGCAAGGAACCTGACAAGCCACACGCGAGGCTGAAGGGTGTTGGCAGAATTCTGCCTCTGGTTTCTGTTCTGAAACCTTAGTCATGGAGACCTTTCTATGCTTCCGTGCACGAAGCATAAGACCACCCCCAGAAAGGACTTCTTCAAATTTTCTTTGGTCGAAGTGAACGATCAGGTTCTCAAAAGTGAAGGACTTGGACTGCGAGCGTGCTTCCTTGTTGCGTCAGAGGACCGCAGTAGGCTCGCAGAGAGCCTTATCTGTCTCCGCAGAGACTTGTATTGAAGATTTAGCCAGAGAGACTCTGGCTGCACTGGCTTCCTTGAATTCAGAGATAAACCCGAAGGTATGTTCGTCGCATTGCGACACTTGATTCTCAGCAGTAGAGAAATCCATCCCCAGCGGAGTCGCCATCTTGTTTTCCATTGATTTTGCAAAGGGAAAAACTTACAAAAAAAAGTGTCGAGGAGCTAAATTACAAGTATTATAAAAAGATTACAAGTAGATCTCCTCTGAGATTCTGGAGAAGTGTTCCGATAGGAGTCTGGTCAGCGCGCGATGAGCGATGAGATTTCTTTCTCGCCTGGTTTGAGGAATCAGAGAACAGAAGGTTGGTAGAACCCTCTTGTTACTTCTCAAAACCGCCTTCACTTAGGAATTCCTTCTCGCCTGGTTCCGGAGATTTCTTGAGAAGAAGGGAGGTATTAGGGTATCAACACCCTGATTAGAGAAGCAACTCTCTAAAAGTCTCTGAATTCAAGAGAATAGATCTCTGTTTGTACGCACGGTGCGTCCTCTCGAGAAGTCGTGAAGAAGTCCTTGCGTGTGCGGAACTCTCTTCTTCTGGAGTCCTCCCTCTTTCTTCCTCCTTGTGCCCCTGGTGGGCTATTTATAGGGAGAGTAAGGGTATAATTGTCTCTTGAAAATATAGAAACAGATTGAATCAAATCTGTTTAAATCTGGAAAGTAGCCTTGCTGCGAGGCTAGGATCGGCTTCTGCGAAGCTAGAAGTGGCAGGTCGGTTGATCCTCTTGATCTGTTTGATCCTTTCCATATCGTTGGAGGATTTCCCCTGATCCTCTTACTCGTTTTAGAAGAGTCAAGGGATTACGGCAATCAACTGCCAAATTTGATCCCAGATCTGATCTTGATTTGGTCTTGATTTGATCTCGATTTGATCTCATCCTGAGATTTAAATGGTCAATAGGTTGACCATAGCAGACCTGCAGCGGTGCTGCCCGCATTGAGCTCACAACAGAGCTGGATGGCGCATGTGACGAAGTCAGAGGATAGCCCTTCAGCGGAGCTAGATGTCGTCTGTGACGTAGTTACCAATATCCTTCTGCGCAGTTGCGTGTGGCTTCAAGCGAAGTTAACTCTCTGCGGAGTTAGCTGAGCCCTTCCGGCGAAGCTATGAGTTAGCTTCCTGACGGAGCTGTGAATGGCTTCAAGGCGAAGTTAGGTGATCTCAGCCTCTCAAGCGAGGCTATCCCTTTGGGCTCATGCGATGCTAAGTGCTAGCATCTTATACCTGCTGAGGTCTGTTTAGAGGCAATCCGGGCTTACTGTCTGCTTCACTGAATCAGTAGAGTCCAAGTTGCTTCCTCGTCCCTTGGAGATGGGTGGAAACTGGTCGTCGGCTTATCTGTTACTTGTCTTTTGTAAATGTCAACAAGTACAGAACTGGTCGTCAGCTTGTCTGTCACTTGTCTTTTGTAAATGTCAACAAGTTCAGACATTATTCGGACCAATAAGAGTCTTGTCTTTTTTAAGTGTCAACAGCAATACAAGCTAAGGAAAAGAAACTAAGTCAAAGAGTTTCAATAAAAAACTTGAAGGGAGCTCACTTTGAGGTGGAGCTTCAAGGAAAACTGCAACGAGTCTAAGAGTTGTAGGACGACTATATAAAGGGTGCATTCTGGCGAGGTTCGAGATGACCCATGGCATGGCGGTGAATCCACCAAAGGCCCCGGGGAGAGGGGGCAAGATTAAAGGCTTCACGATATGGTTACAACCAAGAAAAGAATTAAGATAGTAATCCAAAATCTCAAGTTGTTTTGCTAAAAGCTTAAAAAACAAGTCAAGGTGGAGATTGTTAGGATTTTACCTTATTTTTCAAGAGGAGATGATGGTTCAAAAAAATCACATTGAGTTAGAGAAGACGATGGCTTGAAGCAGAAGAAGTAAATCAAGGTGAAGCAGTTTCCTTTTCAAGCAGTTACGAATTTCTTTTTCAGGAGGAGTATGAATAGGATTCAATTCTTATTCAGCGAAGATTTATTTCTAAAGATTAAACGGCCTAGAATCCTTCTAGATCAAGGAGATCAACTCCTAATATGATTGATTAAGATTCTTCAAGCATCCAATGGCCAAGATCGTCTCATAATCCAAATAGGAGTTATATTGTAAATCCTATAAATAAAAATTATGACCCAGCATTATAAATTGGAGCATAATAGTAGAAGAAAGTTGTGGTGAACAATACTGTAAGGCCCTAAAAAGTTAAGAAAGAGAGGAGCAAGGTGAAGGTGCATAGAGAGAAGGTATACTTTTGTAATTTAGGTGTAGATTCGAAGAGAAGGTGAATATTCTTGTGTCATCAAGAGAAAGGTTAGATCTCTTTGTATCAAGTTTATTACTAAAACTCTCTCACGTTCTCTTCCCATAGATGTAGGCCAAGTTTGGGCCGAATCATGTTAAATTGTGTGTTCTTCTTCTTGTATCTTGTATCTTTTAATATTCATCTTGTGTACTCGAGGTAGTCGATCTCATGGCGTGCTTGAGGTCGTCGGTAGAGATCTCGTATCTCCCAACTATTGGTATCATTGTAAGTATGGTATATCAGGTATTGCACGCAACAATTGGTACCGGAGTCCCTGTTTTAAATATCGGCCGATATGGCCGAGATATCGTCCGATATCTCCTTTTTTGCCTGCTATCGATACGATATGGGAAAATCGTTCGCCATATCGTTTGCAGCAAAAATCGGCCGATATTTGAATTATCAGCCGATAAATTGCCCGATATTGGCTGATAAATCGTCCGATATATCACCCGATATGAAATAACTTATTTATTGCACGACTGCGTGCAAATGTACATTGTTTTTTACTGTCTCTGCGAGCATATTATATCATTTTTATTAGGTAGATGATATGTATGACTCTAAACCAACTCTTAATTATCAATATTTCATTATATAATGTGTTAAATATGAACGCCTGATATGCGCACGTATCCCTGATATCTCCCCCGATATCTGATATCCGATATGAAAAACCCCCATCCGATACGATTCTGATATCTGATATTTAGAACCTTGATCGGAGTATACCAATTTTCGTCACAACCCAAATAGAGACTTGGTCTTAGCAGTCAGGCGACCCATGGTCATGACACACAATATCAAAGGAAAATTTCAACCCAAATAGGAAGGGCCTTTTGTAGTAGAGACAATCTACTTAAATGGAGCCTATCGTCTCGCTAATCCAAATGGCGATACACTCATGATGCTGATCAAACGTAAATTTTTGAAGTATTATCCATGATCATATTAATACCATACCTCTGATCAAATTAGTACTACCTATAATCATGTTAACAACATACCTCTGATTACTAAGTCAGATTCCTCTTACTATTTTATCCTTTCGGGGAGTCTTATTCTATTTCCGACAGAGCAAGATTTTCCTATAATAATGAAAGCAATTTCATGTACATGGAACTGAATAATCTCCTCTTCCAAAAAGAGTTTGTTTCTGTTCCTAAAGGAATTCAAGTTGTCACGTTAATGATAACTCTTCTTTTTTACAATGATGAAATCAATTTCATCAACATGGAAGTGAACAATCTCCACTTTCAGAAGGAGTTCATTCCCTTTCCCGAAGAAATTCAAGTTGTCACGTTAATGATTACATCTGACGACTTTTGTTTTTTAAAATGATGAAAACAATATCATCAATATGAAACTGAACAATATCATCTTTCAAAAGGATTTCGTTCCGGTTCCCAAGGAATTCAAGTTGTCACTTAATGATTACCTCTGACGACTCTTCTTTTTTACAATGTTAAAAGCAATTTCATCAACATAGAACTGAACAATCTCCTCTTTCAAAAGGACTCTGTTCCCATTCCCAAAGGAATTCAAGTTGTTGTGTTAATGATTACCTCTGACGACTCTTCCTTTTTACAATGATGAAAGTTATTTCATCAATATGGAACTGAATAATCTCCTTTTCCAAGAAGAGTTGGTTCCTGTTCCTAAAGGAATTCCAGTTGTTACGTTAATGATTGATTACCTTGACGATTCTTCCTTTCCTACAATGATAGCAATTTCATCAACATGAAATTGAACAATCTCATCCACCTTGTTGGGAGCATCGTTCAACGGTCACAACCTCCCCAGAAGGAGTATGTTCCTAATTGAATTTAAGTTGTTACGATTAATGATTACCTCTAATTACTCCTTCAAAATTCCACAGGGAACACTAATTTTCCAATAAGATTCCCCACGGAGTCCCTAATCACCTTTTCACTTCACAGTGTACACCTTTTAATCCTTCGCGGACTTTCTTTGTTATTATGTTAATGATTACTTCTGAATAACGGGTTATGAGCCTGATGACGCTTAGTCGATCATGTCCAGAAAATCACCTCTGAATTAATGGGTGCCCAGATCTAATCCACCCTTTAGTCCTTCATGGACTCTTTTGCTATCATGTTAATGATTACCTCTGAACAACGAGTTACGAGTCTGATAACGCTTAGTTGGTTATGTCCAGATAATCACCTCTGAACCGACGGGTGCCCAGACCTAATAACCCTTTAGTCCCCAGTAGACTCCTTTTGTTGTCAGCGAAAATAATCTTCTGCTAGCAGACTACGATAGCCTCGGCAACATCCTCCTCTTCAGCCGCAAGAAGCTTTAACTCTTAAGTCATTGCTTCCATCATACTCGTCGCCTATTCATGAAGTCGTTGCATTTTCGCAGAGAGACGAGCAATTTCCTCCTCAATCAATGGAGTAAGGTCAGATTGACTTAGGCGACGCCACTCGTCAATGTCTTTTTCGAATTTCTTGACCGATTGCTCTAGAGATTCGACGCGTTCAGGTCCACCAACAGCTTTAAGGCTCTCGATAGCATGGACGAGCATTGACTTCATCGATTCAAACAGGGTTTTCACGCCCTTGAGTACCAAGAAGAGTCACTGTTTCAAGATGTTGAAGAAACGATCGATCAACTCCGCAATGAATTCTTCTTCAGGTTCGCCTTCACCTGGCGGGGAAGCAACCGTCAAAGACGTCTCCATGGGAGTAACTGTAGTGGATGCTGAAGAAGTCAGAACTGCCAAAGGAGAAGTCTCCATGGGAGTGACCACACTAGAAGACGAAGAGCGATGAAAGCAACTATTGGAGTTGTAGTATCCACATGAGTGATCGTGGCAGAGACCGGAGGAGCAGTGTTGATAGCTTCCACTACATGAGCAGGTACATAAACAGGAGGAGTTGACGCTGATTCCGCCGCTGACTCGAGCACGAGCGCAGTTTCCTCCGTTGCTTGCAGTGTCACTGAAGCAGACTCCATCCCGACCATCACCAATAATGTCGCAGCCGATGAGATTACAGCCTGAATTACCTTTTGATACAGGTAATTCAGTCCTGAGCTATCCACTGATAGAGGAGCTACTCCACCCTCGGAAGGCACCTCAACACTTGGAACAACTGCCACCGATGTCTCTGCAAAACAATCGAAGTCAGAGACTATGTATGATAAGCAAATTTTGAATAAAGTTTCATGGTCATTACCTGGAGGCGCAGAAGTCACAGCAGTGGCAACTACAGCGGTAACTTCAACGGCAACACTTTCAGCAACTGGCCCAGTGACCAGTTCATCGCCCGTGGAGATTCCGCGGATTTCTATGCCCCCTCCTTAGTCATAAGAGGCTAGACATCACCTCCACCAAAAGGTCCAAAATCGTACAAGAGTTCATCAGAATCTTCGTTGTTGAGGTAGCCCTCCTCTACCTGTCCAGAAGCTTTCCCTCCAAAGTGGAAAGGGTCAACCTCCGTCCTCTCCCCGGCATAGAAGAAAAGATCGACAAAAGCTTCCTCTACCCTACCTGCATCCAAGACAAAAGGCGAATTAGTCACGGAAATGAAAGGGAAAGAGAACTATGTCAAGAAGGGTGAAGGTACTCTTATCGGAAGCCTGTGCGGTTTCCTCTTCGGTCTCCTCCAGAATGGGTGACCTGATAATCAAAAGATTGGAGAGAGAGACATATGTCGTTGATTCCTCTTCCTCGGCCGAGGAGGCTTCTTGCGCAAAGCCAGGTTAAGCGTGCCGAGGAGTTTTCCTCACTGGTCTCTTCTTCCTGAGAGGCCCATTGGGAGAAGATTCTTTCTGCTTGAAGTGGACGTCAGGGTCTTCTTCGTCTTCTTCATCGTTGAAGCCCTTATCGACCTCCCTAACACTCCCTGGCGAGCAGGCTTTCTGCATTTGAAGCCTCGCTTGTGGCCTCAAATTCCTGGAGACCTGCCACTCGGACCCGCTTACCCTGTTTGCGATCCTCCACTTTCTTCTTCAAGCGGGCAGCGATCAACTTGATTTCGTAGCGTTGATCTGGAACTCTGGTACGCAAGAGTTGGAGGCACAGTACCATTAGCAGAATTTCAAATTCATTAAAAGATTGGGGGTTCGCAATGGCATGCAGAAACGGGCTCCTATGCTGCTAGCAATGAAATATCTCCACGCTCGGACACTGTCTATCAAGCTATCAACATACCCCAGGGGTTACCGACATATAGCTGGTCATATCCAAACGTACAAACCTGCTAGGCATGTAAGGCTCCAGGAAGCAGACGTCTCAGCAATGGTACAACAAATGAGATGGTCAGAGGCTAACCAACCATTTGAAAGTACCTTGCCTAAGTGTGGATTGGTCGTCCCCTTCGTCTCTAAACTCTTCTCCATACTCCGTGCCAGGAATGTGGGGGAAACACCAGAAGAGGTTGTAGTTGTCAAGGCGGTAAATCATCTTTCGGATTCTCGCAACAAGTTTTGGCTCCAGCGGGAGTTCTCGAATGGTGTAGAAAGGCAAACTGAGTGCCCTTTGGCGGCTCTTCCCTGGGCTTGATCAGCGACGGGCAATGCATCGTAAAGGAGGCCATCAGATACGTGTACAATAGCTCCACACTGTGGCATGGTCCGTCTCGGGGGACAACGATCTTCCTCTGCTTTTTTTTGATGTACTCTCCCTGCAGAACGCCTCCATGCAGACCATCACTGGGAGCAGTCCAAGAGCACGTCCATAGACTAACTAAACAGCTGAAAAGAGTGCAGTAGGCAAGATCTCATCGCGTGGAAGAGAAGGGACTATACACGTCTTCAGCCATACTGAGAGGAAGCCCACTAGCATGGCTAGGTGAGACAAAGGCTGTTGGGCCTGATGATGGTAACTCTTGAAAGAGTCACCCTTCTCGTATACTCTGTCACCCTCCTCCAAGACCACGTCGCCGGGCTCACTGGCCACCATTCGTGCTTCGATGTCTGCATTGGCAATAGGGGTGTGTATCTTCTCCAGAGCACTGTCCAGGTTGGGAACAAGTAATCCGCCCAACTCTTCAGTCCATTGACATTTCCTCAGATGCTATGGACGTCGATATCTGGAAATGGCACATCAATTCCCGAAATGTCTCGTGCAGAACCTCGTTCTGAGAGCTCAGTTGTTGCAACTCCTGGGAGCAAGGGAAGCATTCCTCGTACGGGAGATGACCCATTGGGAGCTTGGATACTTCCTATATCTCGTGCAGAGCTAGCCCCAATTCTCCCACTGGGGTGAAGAACGTCCCGGTCGACGGGCAGTATATCTTCAGGATAGCGTAGAATGTGGGTACACTGACCTCTTTCCCATAGCAGGTTGCTCTGATGGCTTCATACAATCCCAACTTTTTCAGCTCGCCGTTGAATTGGTCTAGGATGTAATTCGTCGATTGGCTCCACCATTTCTTCTTGGTTGAGTGGACCCAACTCGGCGTCCTGAAATTTATTACCGGGTAGTTGTCGTCTGCCTTGACAAACTGGTTCGGGAAAGTCCGCACCATTATTGAGTTCTCTCCGGCTGGTACTTCCTTGCAAACGAGTCCGGGATGTAGACCAATCACCGGTCTAGGGGGCCTGACCGATTGTAGCCCTGTGAGGACAGGATGCCCACGTGCACTGAGTCTATGCTCCGGGTCACGTGCCACGCCATCTTCCTCTCCATTGTCACTGTCTTGAAGAACGAGAGTGGGAAGTGATGCTTGCTCGAGGGGAGATAATAGTTATCTTCCCCTAGTTTGAATATCCACTAGTCTTCTTCGGCGAGTAGTTGCTGGTCCGAGTCGGGAGCCGCGTCTCCAATCATGAAAGCCGGCTTCCGGAGCACCGCCATTTTGTTGCCTTCGAATGCGGTAGTGGACATTATACTCCGCATGGACGTCGATCTTCTTCAAGGATCAATGCATCTCGCTCCGAAGTGCTATCTTTGCTGAAGAGGGAAGCTGGTCCCTCGAACTAATAGTGAACGTTCACGTCCATTCCCCGAGCGGAATTGAAGAGGATGTTTAAAGATCGGTCGGATAGTGCACTAAAAAAGCAAGAAAAACAAACGTATTAGTAACATAAAACTAAACACAAAAGGTCAGAGGCATAGTCTCGCCAGAAAGAAACTTCTAAGTTTCTAATCTTGTTTGCCAAAATGCTAAGGGAAACAAGTTCCCTAGGTGCGCCTAAGGTCTAGCTTCGCCCAAGTGAAACAAGTTCCCTAAATGCGCCTAAGGGATGGCTTCGCCCAAGGGAAACAAGTTCCTTAGTTGTGCCAAAGGGCCCAAGGGAAACAAGTTCCTTAGTTGTGCCAAAGGGCTAGCTTCACCCAAAGGAAACAAGTTCCCTAGCTTCATCCAAGGAAAACAAGTTCCCTAGCTGCGCCTAAGGGCTAGCTTCGCCCAAGGGAAACAAGTTTCCTAGCTGCGCCTAAAAGCTAGCTTCGCCTAGAGAGGCAAGTTGTTTGCTCCGCTAAAAACTCCCTAGCTTCGCCCAGGGAATTAAACTCCCTCGCTTCGCACAGGGAGGCAAACTCCCTAGCTTCGCCTAAAGAGGCGAGCCTTTTCAATTCGCTCAAGGGAGACAAACTCCCTGAATTCGATTTTGATTTTAAATGCAGATTTGATAGTGAGTTTTCTTCCTTAGAGACAGAGGACGACAAAATATTTTTCCTTGTTCAGGATCCACCAGTGTGCATATTCCATCATTGATTCATATAGATTTGGGTACATTGCCACTTGTATATAGAGAATCAAAATTCTTCACCGATTTGGAGAATCAACCAGAGTCCTCACAAGACATACGTCTACTGCACCTGTGGCAACATCTTCTACTATTCTAATTTTCAAAAAACAAACGGGTGAGAACACATTTACATTACCCTCTAGTGATACTACTACTGATTCTGACAGTGTTTCTGATGTCTTCCTATTGTCCTTCATAAGGGTAAACACACTTGCACATCTCACTCTATCTCTCACTTTATATCTTATTCACACTTGTATCATTCTTTTCATGCCTTAATTTTTTGGACTCATATTATGTTCCTAAGTCTGTATCAGACGTCCTATCTATCCCAGGTTGGAAGGATGCCATGAAGAAAGAAAGCTGGCTCTAGAACATAATAGAACCTAGGATCTTGTTGTTTTTCCTTTAAGGAAGAAAGCAGTTGAATGTCGGTGGGTATACACCGTGAAACTAAATCCCAATGGGTTATTGGCTCATTTGAGGGCCCGATTGATTGCCAAAGGGTATTCTCAGGTATATAGAATAGATTATCATGACATCTTCTTGCCGGTTGCAAAGCTGACTCCTGTACGGATTCTTGTTTATTTGGCCGCGACTCATCACTGACCCCTCCATCAGTTAGATGTTATAGATGTTTTTCTTATGATGTTCTTGACAAGGAGGTTTTACATGAAGCAATCACCTGATTTTATTGCTCAGGGAGAGTCAGGAAAGATGTGCAGGCTGAAGAGGTTCCTAAATGGATTGAATCAATCACCGAGATTCTAGTTTGGATGATTTATTTTTATTGTTCAGGCTTTTGGTCTTTCTCATTCTCAGAAAGATCTTTTTGCATTTTGGTAACATCATCAAGAGAAGAGGTTACTCTTTATAGTGTATGTGGATGATATTATTATTGGTGATGATGCACAAAGGATTGTTGATCTGAAATGTTACTTGCAGAAGTATTTTTAGACAAAAAACATTGGATCTTTGCGTACTTCTTAGGCATTGAAGTAGCTAGGTCCATGAGAAGAAATACGCTTTTTCAGAGAAAATGTGTTTAAATGCTCTCTGAGGTAAGTATGTTAGGGTGCAGAGTTGTTGATGCACCCATGAAAGCTAATGTCAAGTTGCTACCAGATAAGGAGAGATCTTAGATGATCCTAGCAGAGATCATTATTTAGTGGTAAGCTGAACTATCTAACGATAATTAGACTTAATATTACATTTGTCGTGAGTGTTATCAATTAATTCTATCAGCAACAAGGACAACTCATTGGATGCAGTGGTACAAATTCTCAGATACTTAAAAGTCTTCGGGAAAATGGCTTCTATATTCGGATTGTAAACACACCAGAGTTTCTGGTTCTTCAAATAATATTGGACAAGATCACCCGTTGATAGGCGATCCACCACAGGCCTTTTGTGTTTTTTTTTGTAGAGAAAACATGTATCATGGAAAAGTAAGAGGAAAAGTGTAGTGTAATAATCTAGTGTGGAGTCAAAGTATTGTGCCATGGTGAATGTAACTTGTGAAATGGTTTGAGTCAAAGACTTGTTGACTAAGCTTAGTTTTGCTTCAGAGTGTCCTATGCATGGTTCACAGTCGCGGTCTCGGCCGCCGACTCGGCGGGCACTGAGACGGATCGGTCTCGGTGACTCGGATCGGTATCGGGCGATACGCGCAAAATGCTACATAGAAAGCTAAAAAAATTCTGAAAAATCACGATAAATCTTAAAAAAATGTAGACATCCATATTCATGTATCACATGTCCAAAATATATCACCTAGCACACTAAACATAAAGCGAAAGTATAAATACACGCGTCGTCGGTAGAAACATATCAAAATACATGCACAATATAGTAAATTGAACAAACTACATTCATAAATACATGCTAATGTAGTTATTTCCACATTGAATTGCGATGAGGCACAAAATTATCATCATAATGCCGAATCGACCGAGTCCATTCCGATTCTTAGCCTAGTCAGTCTCCTCTGAGTTGAGTCGACCGACTCGTGACTCGGACTCGTCTCGGAATGGGCTGAGACGGATACGACTCGGCCGACTCGTCTCCGACTCGGCCGAGTCTTTGAACCATGGTCCTATGAGATTATATTGTGATACTAGACTGCTATTCATATAGCTAAAATTCAGTATTTCACGAGTGCATAAAACATTTGAAGTGGATTATCATTTGGTACATCAGAAGATGGAAAAGAAGATTGTTCAACCTTGACATATTTCATCTAGTCATCAGCTAGCAGATTTACTAAGAAAGTCTTTAGGGAAGACGCAAGTTGATTTTATTTGTGGCAAGCTGAGTATGTATAATATATATACTCCATCTTGCTATATAATATGATTTGTGTAAAGAGTGACATATGAATTGTACTAGGAGTAGTTAATTAGGAGCCATATTGCTATATAATATTCCAAGTTCTATTTCTATTAGTTGTTGTAATTATATTTGCCTATAAATAAGAGTGTAAAGAGGAATCATCTACTCTCTAATTTCTATAATCTAAATCTTATCACTTTCAAGTATATTTCTTTGGAACATTTTAGTTCAAAAATGTTATATACGCAAGTGAAATTTGAAAGCATATTTCATTATTATTTATGAAGTGTTGTAAGTGAAATTTGAAAACATATTATTATTTTGTGATTACTTGTCAACTTTTGCAAGAGACATTTGAAAGCATATTTTATAATATTTTATAACTAGTTTGTGATTATTCGTACATATTAAGGGATTGAAAATTTACAACTTAAGTATTCTAAGCATGGGAACTTGAACTTTGAGAGTGATATAGTTATTTTGGATATTTATTATATTTAAAATGAATGAGTAATGATAAGTGTGTTTGAAAAGTGAAATGTATCGAAAAATGAAATGTGAAAGTTTTCGAAGTGTTTAAAAAATCCTCAAAGGTCCGCTATGATGTGATGTGATTGAGACAGTCATATGGTATTGTACTGAATATGTGGCATTTAGGCAATTTTGTGTGGCCTCCGAGCAAATATGTGAACTCTAGGCAGTTTATATGGCCTCTGAGAAACCTATGACGGGTTAGGTACACTGTCTACGGGTGACTTTTATGTGATTTATGCGCATTCTCATGCTACTGGGCCATGATCTGTAGCCTTAATGGGACTAATGGGGCAATTTTATAAATGTGATAAGTATGATTTGTTAACATGTGAAATCATTATCCTTCTTGTGATATAACTATTGAAAATATTCGAAATATGATATGTATTTCATCCATTTGATATCCCGTAGTTATGCTATGGTTTTTCTAAGACACTTATATAATTTGTTATAAAACTTGTCTGATTCACTAGTAAGTAGTTATTATACTCATTGAGCGCGTAGCTCACTTTATATTTCCATCCTATAAATATTTAGTAACTTACAGGACGAAGATTAATGAGTTTGGTAGCTGCAGAAGATTTGCTTATTATTTTGATACTAGAATTTTTCTTTATTGTCAGTTTAAATAATTAGTAGATGGAGAATTTTGTGAGAGACTATGTTTTAGATTTTAATTAAATTCGGAATGTATTTGTGACCTTATATAATTTAGATAATAATGCTCTAGACTTCTCAACATTAGCATTAAATTTCTTATATTGATATGTGCTATGCGCGTGAAGTGTAAAACATGCTTAGCATATGCATAAGATTCATCTATTGCATGTGTTGTTGTCGTGTGCCCTGATTTATGCAGCGGGGCTTGAGAGCGTGACACTACTGGCAAGCTCCCCGTCATTGTCTACATCCATGACAGTAGACTCTATCATTTACAACTACCATTTCATCAATCCCAATGCCTACATTCAAAGGGTTACCATCATCATCTCCCTCGACTACTGCCTCACCCTTAAGCACTGCATTCCCGCTTTTGACAACTCATGCTAGGTTGATCCTCAGCCAACATTGCATTTGTAGATAAAAAAAATGAAGGGTTGTTAGGAGGAGCGAATTGGCGGAGTTGTGAAAATAGGGGCGGCCTCGAGCGGACCGGTACCTTAGTGTGAGAGAGGAGAGGAGATCAAGAGATCAAGAATCAAAGAGATAAAGAGAGAGAGCACCAAAATTAGGTTTCTCATGCTAAGGTAATAATTTCGATTTGTAAGTGAACATGAACAACTAAATTAGTTGTGCATTGTCACAGGTACATTAATCGTGTGTGCACATACACACACTTGTGTATGACAACACATGCTAAAATACATACATACATTTTTTTTAATGTAAGTAAATTTCTATCATAAATTGCAACGTTACAAAAATCATGTATGCAAGAATCTTAAGCGGCCTTCCCTCGTAGTAATTATCAAGAATTGAGAGGAAGAGGACCTTTGTCGTCACCCTTTACAACTTGATCGGACTAAGGAGGCAAAACCAACACACCTTAAGAGTCTTGCATTCATCATAGCAATATAACAACTTGATACAATTCAGAATCCCAATTGACATAATTTCCTGACATTCTAGACTAGTAGAGACGGTTAAGTTTCAGGAATAGCCTTACTACTTCTAGTGTGCCTCCTTAGGCCAGCAGAAATACACTTTTGCTTTCCCTTTCTTAATTTTTCTTGTCTGCATTTTTCCTTTTCCAATTGCCATTCAGGGTTCTCTTGTGATATTCAGTGCTGTTAGAGGCGATCGAGGCGATGCGCCTCAGGCGCGAGGCAAAGCGAGGCGCAACAATGCGCCCTGCATCGCAGGCGAGGCGCGCGAGCAGCGTGAGGCGCGCGAGCAGCGTGAGGCGCGCGCCCGAATGCGCCTCGCGTGCGCCCCGCGCGAGGCGCGAAGCGATCGCCTCTATGCGCTTACTGTTTGTGGGGCGGGTCGGGTTACAACCCGCTAATTTAGCGGGTAAACCCGACCCGCTTGAGTTAGATAAATTAAAAATGAAAAAATCAACCTTTTTTTTCTGCAGACGAACCTGATCTAGGGCAGAGGGGCCCCCGCATTCGTCATCGTCGCCTTCGTCACTATCGCCTTCGTCGTCGTCGCCAGGTAAGCACTCTCTCTCCACTCCAGCTCTTTCGACCCTCCCTTGATCTCTCTGTGTCTCTCTTCTCTCTCAGAGACAGAGATCTCTCATCTTTGAGAGAGAAGAGAGACAGAGAGAGACAGAGGAAGAGGGGAGACAGATAGCTGGAGAGGAGAAAGAGATCAGGAGATAGAGGAAGAACGAGAGAGAAACAAAGAGAGATCTGTCTCTAATGCATTTTTAGTGTAAATTTTTAGTGAATTTTTAGGGTAAATTTTTCAATGTTTTTTTAGTGTGCATTTTTCAATATCTTAGAATATAAAAAAGAATACATGTATAATCATGCGCCTCACTGAAGTATGTGCCTCACTGAATACATCCATTATACATCAATACAAAGAAAAGAATACATCCATACAAAGAAGAAATCCATAATACATCCATACATAGAAAGAATACATTCATAATACATCCATACAATAAGAAAAAAAAATATGTGCCTCATTGAAGTGAGGCGATCGCCTTGCCTTGCGCTTCGTGTGCGCTGGATCCTTTGCGCCTCACACTGCGCCTCGCGCCTCGATAACACTGGTGATATCTGAAAATTGATTGCTCCCTCCTCACTGTCGGTTCTTCATTAGCAGCTGGGTGCACTTGAGGGATCAGAGTTGGCATGGCTTCTTCAACTTTTGCTCATCAGCATAATTAATTGTTGTATTGACAGTTATAAGCTTCTATGACAGGTTGAGCTGATACATCTGATACATGCTTTTCAGCTTTGGATATAAGCTCTTCTTGAGAACTCAACTACAATGGGAATTGGTGGAGCTGCTTTCTCCAATATCTCAGCCCACAGGTCCTGCAATTTCCTCATGGACTGATGGTTCTTTCTCCAACTCAATCTCTCTAACTCTACAATAGATTCTGTAACTGTAGGCTGAAATCCCTTCTCTTTATGAACCCCCTGTGATCTCTATAACTGTATAAAAAATTCCTTTCATATTTCTTAGCTCTTCTTTACATCCTCTGACTAGCACCTTGATGGGATAACTTTTAGTTACTTTCTATTGTAGTCTTTTAATTTGTTTTATTGTATGCTTTTATTGTTTAGTCCCAGACCGCTTGTGATGAAAAATTTTGCTTTGTAGCCTATTTATATGAGGCTCAACTCAATGAATAAAGTAGACATGATGAATTAAATTTTCAGTGTAAATTTTTTGAGCCATTGAGTTCTTGAGATTGAGGTGTGAAGTCTATGGTCTAAGAGTGCAAAGCTCAAAATCTATCTGGTTCTTATCTTTATCTCTTAAATTCTAATTTTTCTTATTTATTTTCTTGTCAAAATTCTAGTTTCCTATTTCTTTGATTTGAAGATAATTGCGATCTATTTGTAGTACATTAATTTGGTATCAGAGTTTTAATTCCAATCTCCTTCAAAATTTTCTTGTCTCTCCTAAAACCCTAGCCTCTCTCAAACGCTAAATCTAAATCTGAAACCCATAGATCCTGAACAAAATCTAGATCTTCTAAAAAAGTATTGTTCCGTGAACAGTATAATCATCCAATTATTGTTCACGGAAAAGTTATCATCTGATTAATGTTCATCTTCACATTTAGAAAAAAATCCTCCTTTCTTCAAACCCTAGTTTCTTCCACTTTTTGGATCTAGACTCAAACCCTATATTTACTTCACAAAAAAGGTATTGTTCCGTGAATGATAATTATCTGATTATTATTCCGTGAACATTAATCATTCATCATCTTCCCCTCAATCTCAATCTCCATCATCATCCCCACTATCTCCAGCAACATCATCCTCGCCATCTCCTCTTACAACATCATCATTATCGTCATCACCAGCCCATCATCACCATCCTCTCCGCCACAACCAAATTGCCTCTTCACCATCACTCAAAACTCAAGAGCTCCTCCATCTCCTCCTTCACCGACGAGCCCTGCTTTGATCCGCCGCCGCCTACGAGCTCTTCAATGGCATCGTCGTCCTTCCCCCTAGCTTACTGAGCCAGTTGAATACAACCAGCTTGCAGAGCTCGTTTCTGGCTCGTTCGGAGTCTGATTAGAGTTTTGTTTGAAGCGTTAGGTTCGTGACTAAGTCCCAAAACTACTGGGCAGAATCAGAATAGTTGGGTGGTAGATATGACCTCCACAAGCCTTTGTTTGGAGCTTTACTATTCTTGTAGCAGAACAATGTCTTTGGGTAATTTCTGAGTTCTTGCACAGAAACTATTGAATTTTAATTTTGTGGAAGTTATTTAAAAACTATGCTGATGAGAAAGAGGTGGAAAGGGATATGTATAAGGCTATTCCGCATTTTTGGGGTTCCCATGATCGTTATAGGTACGAGAAGTGAGAAAATTATCTTGAAGAATTCTGCAGTTATTTTTCCCTGACATCTGAACAGAAGTATCATTATGCTCAAATGAATTGTTAGGGAAAGCTTATTGATGGTGGCAAGGCAGTCATATCAACTATCGAGATTGGTTTGTCTTATAAGAGCTCTTTCGTAATTGATATGCTCCACACATTGATGATAAACCAGCCAGGCCAAACATTGTTGCTGAGTTGGTGTTACTGCATTAAGAGATTTTCTCACGGCCCACAGAAATTATAAATGTACCTATTTAGACCTGTATAGATTTTTCAGCAGAGCCTATTATGGAGCTAGTATCATCTTTAACAGTTATGAGGTCCTCATTATTATTGAGATCGCCTGATGGGCACAGCCCCATACAAATATGTCTACAGAGATATGTTCACATGAAATTATGTTACTCAAGGTGTAAAGTGCAGTCGGTTCAGTTTTTCATCATGGATGATTCACATCTGTCTGCTAGCTGTGATTGGCTCGGCCTCTATCCTTCACATCCTATTTGTCACAGAAATCAGTTTCACCTCTACCACCTTGGTTCAGCTATGATACGCCAGTGCTACTTTCCCGACTACCACCCTTGATCTGGTTGAGAATGTGTGATGAGGTTCAACCTGATAGTGTTTGCCTTGCTACTTACAATTGTATTCACCGGAGATGAATGCTTTCAAGCCGAAGAGAATTGATGGAAATCACTTTTAGTTACTTTCGATTGTAGTCTTTTTATTTGCTTTTATTTGTAGGCTTTTGTTTTTAGTCTCACATCGCTTGTAATGGGAAATTTTACTTTGTACTAGTCTATTTAATAAGTGTGAGACATTGATGGTTATCATAGGGTTTTAGTGCAACTTCTTTCCCCTTTCTTAGTTTGTTTGAACAGCTTGTTTTAAATGTATGAGAAATATAAATGTATTTTAATAGCTGTTAATGCTATAATTAATGGATGTTGATTAGTGAATCTCTACTTTTATACTTGGAATAATAAGTGACTATTTTTTCTTTAGTGAGTAGTTTGGAGGGTGGGTGGGTTTTATAGTACTGAAGATAAAAGAGTTTTTGTTGTTATTTTTATTCTTCCTTTACTTGAATGGTTAGGGCCAATATGTAGTGCTATATTTGTAATGTGGTTGACTCCATTCTACATAGTTGGCAGTGAGATTCATGGTTGAGTCTGATTCCATTTAAATGTATTTATGTATGAACAGATACATCAGGGGGGGAGATATTTTGCTTATGCTTGGAGAAGTTGGAATATGAAGCTTGATTCTTGGTTTGTGGCTGAGCTTATGAGTAGGTTGTGTATGTTCAGAGGATAATTAATTCTAGATTAAGAATTTGCAGGTCATCAGAATGTGAGATGAGCTCTTAATGCTCCGCTGTTCTTGTGGTGACATGTGATTTAGTGTTGTAGTGATTACTTGCATAAGTTCCTATTGCCTAGGTTTTAAAGACGCTTTTGAGGAGGATGTTTGAGCTACCAATTTTACAGCAAAATTGTGAGCATTCTTAAATATCAACTTTTCATATTAACTTGACAAGCTGGGGAAACTTCTACCTCATTCTCAGCTTGTTTTCATAGAAAGGTTCCTAGATAAATAGCAACAATCATTCTATTAGAAGCAGTGTGCCTGCACGCGTGCGTGCATGTGTTATGAATATGCCATAAGAAGGATTGCGCGCGCGCGGGGTGTGCGGGTGTTCTGAATCTGACATAGGAGGGATTGCCATTGTGTGGCTTTGCTGAGAACTTTTATCAATGATTTTTGGTTTCATCTTAGTTCTTGTCCATCCTATGGTTTTTGAGGAGTGGGGGTGGGTGAGATGGGGTGGGGTTATTCGGACCCGCAGGTGGTGTGTGCATGCATGCGCTGTTTTGTTCGGTGGGTTTATTGAAAATTTCCCCCTTTTATTGCTTATCAGTTAATTTGATTAATTGATCTTTGTTCTTGTTCATCCTGTGATTTGTGTCATTCTTTCGCGTTTGCAGGCTAACTGTGTCATTGTTTGTTCTATTCCCATTAGGTTGAGCTAAAATTTATACTTTCTTTTTGTAATATGTTACTATTAATCATTACTCCATGTAACCATATAATAGTTTTTAGGAGAGATATTTTAGGACGTGTCCTGTGCATTTGTGCGTGCACTTTTATTTTACGGATTCCTAATTAAAAGAGAGGATTTTGGATTTTAATTTGATGAGTTTTTCTTTTTTAATTACATGAGTTGTTTTTAGATATCTTAACTTTTTCACTTTCTGCTTCCATTGCTAGACAAATCTTAATAACTTCACCTAGTTGGTCATTAGTTAGAGAATAAATGTTATTATGGCTTGTAGAGAAATGTGACTTCTGGAATGTTTGAAATATGATGACTGTATTGTGTTGTACCTTGCGCTTTCTGGACTGCTTCTTGCTTCTTTTTGTACTTTGGGTTTTCTTTATGAGCATTGAAAGATTTAAAAGAGTCAGAACCAAGCTTTGGAAGATGCTGTTTGTTTCTTTGAGTAGAAATCATATTAGGGTTTGTTAGATCTTGTGAGAAGGGTTATAAGATTATAGCTAGATCATACTGTTTAGAATATGTTCAATTTGTTGTGAAGTTTCTTAACCTATACTTAGTTTTTTCAAGTGAAATCCTAACCTGAGAACCGTTTTATTCATAATCTCTCCAATTACCATTGATTATAACAGTGTAATATTAAAAGTAAAGGGTGATTGGGACATAAGCTAAAACACGGGAAATGAATTATGATATCTGAACATGATTC
>JAVJIF010019031.1:0-88094 GCA_038442645.1 Agave tequilana
GGGAGGGGGAGACAAGTTCTCCTCTTTTGTTTCCTTTGTGTTAAAGGTGTGCTACATTATTATATTCTCCCTTCTCTCTCTTCATTAATTCCTTCCCTTCCAAAATGCCTTTTCCAAGATATCCCCACTCCCCTCTCATCATCATACCGCAAGTGGCCAAGAGAGACCCCTAATCCCCCATTTATAAATACCCCCTCTCCTTTATTTATTTGCATCACCTTCACAATCCAAATCCTATAAATACCCCCTCTCCTTCTCTCTCTTCATTTTACTTCTTCTTCTTCTTCCTTGCTTCCTGCAGCCTCCACAAAGAAGCCACCAGAGAGTCTCCTCCTCTTGCTTCCTTTGTCCACCATCTCCACCTCCATATACCCACTTTAGCCATCACCAGTATACCACCTTCAACCTCCCTCCATCACTTCGTGAAGACCCGCCACTCCTTTGGATTGTGACCGTGTTTCTTTCTCCGGCGGCAAGACTTAGGGCCGGTACCCTCCTTTTGATTGGGGCCGAACTTCCCTTCGTTGGACGCAGCAAGGATTGTTCTTAGGCGAGGATCTCGCTTTTCCTCTTGATCTCCTACTGGTTATGCGAGAGCGCTTTTCCTCGCCAAAGACTTGGCTAACTTGTATATGCATATCAAACAGATTACAACCCTTAAAACTGTTTCTGCTCACTGTTTTAAGCATTAGTCGACTTGACCCCATCATAAGTCGACTAAACCCCTTGAAACGCAGCCTGATTTCTGGTGACGCAGTTCTATTAGTCGACTACCCTATTGACCTAGTCGACTACTCTTCTCTTGAGACGCAGTTCTTTGAAACGCAGACTCCTTTAGTCGACTTGCCCTTCGCGTCTAGTCGACTAACCCTCTTCTGAAGACGCGGTTCTTTGAAACGCGGACTTCACCAGTCGACTAACTATTATTCCTAGTCGACTAACGCAGCTCCCTTGAAACGCGGCTCTTTGAGACGCAGCCTTGACCTAGTCGACTAACCCAAACGCCCTAGTCGACTAACCTCCTCCTGAAACGCAGCTTTTCCAAAACGCAGTCTAGCAAGTCGACTTGTCTCTTATCTACAGTCGACTAATTCCTCCTTAAGTCGACTACTTAGTTTCCCCTAGTCGACTAACCTTGGCTGCCTGCTGTGATTGATCACTTCCTTGAATATGGACTTTATCCTCGGGACTTGTATTATACATTATGATATTTTCATGACTTGTTACCTGCCAATTATCATCATCCCTGTCATGCTATCACTTGACACCACAGCATGATCTACTTGACTGTGATTATCATGTTTACGGGAATCTTGCATTGTTATCCTGTATGGAACTATGTGCCACACGGAGCAAAGTGCCACACCATACTCGGTGGGGCCACCTCTTGAATCTGTAGGGCATTTTCCTGTCATGACCAGTTATTCCCGTAATCTGATAATGTTGATAAACCATAAAAAGGACAACTTGTACGGGGAATGGGAGGAAGTGATGGATGCCGGAATGATGCCTTGCTTATAGTAATGGAATAAAATACTGACGGTTCGTGTTAGGGGGATTTAAGGCCCTCAGGAGATGCGTGTTAGGGGGATTTAAGACCTCAAGCTGTCCCCGGGTGTACGGGAACTACTATAAGAAGCGCCATCAGTTCTTCATCATCTTCCAGTAACAACCCTCGGCTTGCTTATATATGGATGTATGTGTGTTGGAATGTACACCAGGACACATACCTAGATATATGGGTCAGACGAGTAATAATAATAGACTCATGTCATGCCTGTTTATGATTCCTGTTATGATTCCTGTTATGATGCTGTTATGGACTCCTGTTATGTGCTCCTGTCATTCCTGTTATTACTCCTGTTACGCCTGTTATGAACTCCCGTTATGCTTGTTATGATTCTGGTTATTCTTGTTATGAACTCTTGTTATGACTACTGTGTGTTTGCAACTCTGGTTCTAAGTGCTTGGATCATGATGATATGAGATAAAGTTATATAGATGAGGGTTTCCTTGTTTGGATTATTCCTTCGATGTACTAGTCTCATGGAACCGTGACCTAAGCTTGTACAATCGGTTTTACTCGTAATCGGGTTTTTATATCGGATTTCCTGTTTTATCGTGATTATGTTATGCCTGTTCATATCTGCTATACTTGTATTCTAACCCCCTGTCTTCTGAACTTGTTATCATTGGTTTATAGACACTTGTGCTCATCCTGGCTCGCCACCTGGCTTTTACTTCACCACTCGTCTGGGGAGTTTTTATCTGACTCCCCTGGATTCTCATGTCCAGGTTCTGGAGCTTGGAGCCTGTGGATTCTCCCTGTTACTGATCAGAGTGGCGCAGCGGTAGCGTGGACCTCCAGCATACCGTCCAGAGCTCCATCCTTCCAGCTCCCTGTGTGCCTCTCGAGTTTCCTTGTAGTAAACTCGTGAGTGCCTTTTTACTGATCACCCCTGTACATTTCTTGTATTCTCGCATTGCGCCTATCAGGTGATGTAATATTATTGTAATATTTAGATCACCTCTGGTGATGACTCTGTAATTGTACTCATGTGTTGGAATGTATAATGCACCACTTGCTTCCGTACTCTGATTTCTTGCCGGTACTGATGCTTAGCGTATATACGCGAAGGTACTTCCGACTTGCGTATATACGTCGCATTGACGTCCCCGTACCCGCATGATCGGGCGTTACAATTAGGCATTAAGTGACCATTAGTTTAGCCTTCACCTATTCACCCCCTCTAGGTGAACCTTCAGTGATATCGGGAACACTTGTTATTTGGTCACTCTCTCGTTTGGATAATGGTACCCGTAGGCCATGTCCGGATGGTTCGACTGGAGTGCGGCTCCAGTATGAACTGCCAGTGGTATGGGACACTGGAAGAGATTGATTAAAATACCAGGTGGTACTGATTGCTACTATTGTCTAAATAGCATGACTTGCCTGATACCTGTATCCTTATTGTAGTTGTACTTGTTCCTATTCCTGATCATTTATCCGCTATCATGTTACCTGTATTATTTTGTTACTCTACCTGGTACATGTTACACTTTCTGTGGTGGCATACTATTCATGTATATGTATACTCTGCATTGCATAATTTTGTTTTCTGTATACCTTGCAGACATCACTACTGTCTATGCACCACACCGTATGATGGTTATATTGCATATGCCCATCTGCATATTCATTTCTATCACGTCACCAATAGACAACATATTTATTATATCAAACTGATATTACTATTATAGACATGACCCGATGATAATATGCTAGGAGGTGATGGTATTAAAATATGTCATTGTTATATTTTTACATATTATTAAAGTTCTATTATATGGTATCACTAGTACATAAACATATATTTATATATTATTATCATGCTTGTATTACTATAGTACATATTACTGCCTCCTTCATTTTACCACTCAATAGGTCGCTTTCTGACGACCCTGGGTTTGCGTGCCCAGGTTGGAGATCCGAGTTATCGTATTGTCCGATAGTCCATTGGGTTCACATAGGAGACTCATCATCGAGACCATTCATAGGTATCTTTGTGATTTATTTCTATTATCTTATTTATCCCTATTTTTCTATCTGATATGATCACTAACATCTTTCTGCAGGTATTCTTGTACTTTTTTGCTGCTGCAACTCTTATAAATACGGAGGTGATTTCCTGTACTGAGGCTTAGCGTACGTACGTGAGGGTTTTCCGCCCTGCGTATGTACGTCGCCATAACGTCCCCGTACCTGCGGGATCGGGGCGTTACATAGTGGTATCAGAGCTTAGGTTCACACCTGGTGTGGGTAACCACCTAGGTCAATGTTTGGGCTCTTACCACATAGTACAATCAGGTTCAGATTCACTGATCTGTATCTGAATTTGGGGATTCTAGTGACGAGTACAAGAATACACTATCATTAACAATTCATTCCCTAACTCTTTTATATTTCTTACTTACGGCTGTCCACCAGAATATGCGATTTCTTCCTTCTCGCTTTCTTTGCATCTTATTGCTTCCAACCCGTTAGTTCACATTAGTTCACTACAATACTTCTTCATCCCGAGTTCCTTATAGATATCAGAGTGTGCAGCGGAAGTGTCGTGGACCCGTAACATTTAAGCTTTGAGGCTGGAAATATTGTTCTCACACCTGAATTGAAATTTTCGAGGACGAAATTTCTTATAAGGTGGGGAAAATGTAACCCCCTGCTCCCTGATGTACGTATCACAGTATCAGTACTCGATACGACGTATAAAATTGACTTGACCTCCTTAGTAGTCCGATTGAGCTGATTTCAGTTTCAAAGATCATTTTCTAATATTTTAGATTTTTCAAGATTTTCTGGAATTTTTCTGGATTATTTTGAAAAATCTCCGTAGTCGTGTCGACCGATACCGATAATCGGCTCTATGATTTTTTAATTCACAAATGAAGTTGTATTTTGAGAATCCGCTTTCACCATATATCTTAGAATCATATTATCTACGGTAGGATATTTTTGGGATTTTTTCTGAATTTATCGAAAATCCGGCCAAACCGCGTCGCCTGGTATCGGCGAGACACTCCGGGATTTTTAATTTGCAAACCGGATTGAATTTCTTCAAACCGTTTTCATTTTACGTCTCAGGATAATCTTCTCTATTTTTTGTAATTTTTGGACACCGTTCGGAGCTGGTCGAATATTGGGCCAATATAATAATATAAAATATTATTTTTAATCTTTCTTTTTCTTTTCTTTTCTTCTTCTTTTCTTCCCGAAGCCTCCTCCACCGCCATTTCCACCGCCTTTTTTTCTCTCTCCTCTTAATAAAACCCCCTTCTCCCTCTCTCTCTCTCTCATAAAACTCTCTCTCTTCTCTCTCTCTCTCTCTCTCTCTTTTCCCCCACACCCTCTCCCTCTCTCTGTGCAGACCCGAAAAGGGGGCGGCCCACTTGCCGCCAGCGGCCAGGCCGGGCCGCAGGCGCCGCCGGCCGCCGCGCCCACACCAACCTCCTCATCCTCCTCTTCCTCTTCTTCTCTTCTTTTCTTTTCTTTTCTCTTCTTTCCTCTCTCCATCTCTCTGTTTCTCCTCACTCTCTCTCTCACTCTCCCTCCCGATCAGAGTCTGAACCGTCGCCGGCGGCCGGGACCGCCGCCGGCAGGCCCTCCAGTGCCCGCCGGCCAGCTGAGCTGGCCGCCGGCCCGCGCAGGAGCACAGCAGCAGCAGCACCTGCTCTTTTCCTTTGTTGGGTTTGGGTAAAACCCAAACCCATTAACCCTATTGGGTTAATCAAAAACCCACTACCCTAAACCCAATAACTCCGTTACCCATTTAACTTACGTTCCGGTTTGGGTATTGGATCCAAACCCTACCCGTTTGCCACCCAGACCCGCATCCAAAACCCAATAAAGGTAAAATTGCAGAAAACCCCTGCTACTTTATTATTTGCATTTAAGATATTTTTATTACATATTTAACCCTTTTTGTTATGATCTAGTCTTCGGGCGATATCGGGAGCATCCGGACTCCGATTTGGACGATTCTGGATCCGTTGCGATCGTGGGAAAGAGAGCTACCTTCCATGGCTATTTTGTAAGTGTTTTCCTTTTATAAATTATATTTTATCATGTTTAGTATCTTGGTTGGTTGCCTAATTAATAAAACGTGATTATCGGTAAATCATTATAATTATTAAACACTAAATGTCATTGTTGGGAAATCCATGTAGTCCCTGTAAGTAAAACATACTGATAGATAGATGATACCTGATCTGGATGATTGGCTAATTAACGGATTTTCCGAAGTTAATAAGTTCCTAAGTAAACCTAGTCTCTAAATTGATAATTAAAATAGATTATTCTGTTTCATAATTTGGTGGCACCTATCGTATTCAGAATATAAGAATCGTTATTCTTATTAGCAGTAGTTGACACTCGAGTAGATGCTATTACCCTAGAGCTAACATTAGTATTCACACTATGACTTGGATATCCTATCACACGGGACACTGTTATCTCATGTACATGTAACACCGTACACAGATCCTCTTACACGCAACACTATGTCCTCGGTACATAGATACACCGATTCACTAGAAGTTTGTCATTTCATTACTGCTACATGCATATTGTCACTCTGCCATGGATACGCGACACTGATAGTTCATGTGCTAGTATCACCGTTGCACAGTTACTATGATACGTCACACTATTATTTCGTATTCATGTGCATATATATATATATATATATATATATATATATATATATATATATATATATTATATATATATATATATATATATATATATATATTGTTATCATCGTTACATGGATTCTCGGCATCCCTGTTACACATGCATACACGGTTTCTCTATTCTTATCATATGGATCACCGTTCATATTGCATGTCATACTCATGTATTCCTGTTACATGATTGTTTCCTGTTACATCTATTGATATTCTTGTTATTGATATTCCCGTTACTGGACATGAGAGCTATTGATATGCAATATGTGGAATCCCACATCTATTGTTCCCGTTTCCCGTTATATTGTTATATGCTATCAACAGAGCTCAGATCCTATTCTCATGTTACGTGTCTCATGCACTGTAGTTGTTCTTGTTACACTGTATACTTTAAATATCAGATCATAAAGATAACTTGGGATGGGGGAGACTTGACGATTGATTAGATCATATCGGGTGGATGTCATGGATCCATATTGTTTGTCCCACTGCAGGGGACGGGGTAGTGCTGGCTACCATATGTTACTCATGAGCTCCCGTTTCCATTATGTTTTAGCTCATTGAGATTCCCGTTACATGTTACAGCCCTAGCGGGCTGGCCCTGGTCTCAGCAGCCAGGGATCTGTAAGGCCGTTGTCCCGAGTATGCACGAGATACACCCACCCAATAAGAGCTCCTCGACCATGGGTTTCCAATTAACATAATAAAATAGCATGCACAATAGTGATATCGGGAACACTTGTTATTTGGTCACTCTCTCGTTTGGATAATGGTACCAGTAGGCCATGTCCGGATGGGTTCGACTGGAGTGCGGGCTCCAGTATGAACTGCCAGTAGTATGGGACACTGGAAGAGATTTATTAAATACCAGGTGGTACTGATTGCTACTATTGTCTAAATAGCATGACTTGCCTGATACCTGTATCCTTATTGTAGTTGTACTTGTTCCTATTCCTGATCATTTATCCGCTATTATGTTACCTGTATTATTTGTTACTCTACCTGGTACATGTTACACTTTCTGTGGTGGCATACTATTCATGTATATGTATACTCTGCATTGCATATATTTTGTTTTCTGTATACCTTGCAGACATCACTACTGTCTATGCACCACACCGTATGATTTATATTGCATATGCCCATCTGCATGTTCATTTCTATCACGTCACCACTAGACAACATATTTATTATATCAAACTGGATATTACTATTATAGACATGACCCGATGATAATATGTTAGGAGGTGATGGTATTAAAATATGTCATTGTTATATTTTCTACATATTATTAAAGTTCTATTATTGGTATCACTAGTACATAACATATATTATATATTATTATCATGCTTGTATTACTATAGTACATATTATTGCCTCCTTCATTTTACCACTCACTAGGTCGCTTCGACGACCCTGGGTTTGCGTGCCCAGGTTGGAGATCCGAGTTATCGTATTGTCCGATAGTCCATTGGATTCACATAGGAGACTCATCATCGAGACCATTCATAGGTTTCTTTGTGATTTGTTTCTGTTATCTTATTTATCCCTGTTTTCCTATCTGATATGATCACTAACATCTTTCTGCAGGTATTCTTGTACTTATTTGCTGCTGGAACTCTTATAAATACGGAGATGATTTCCTTTACTGAGGCTTAGCGTGCGTACGTGAGAGTTTTCCGCCCTGCGTATATACGTCGCCATAACGTCCCCGTATCTGCGGGATCGGGGCGTTACAAGAGGAGAGCTGGCGGGTGGTAGATCAAAGCAAGTAAAGAAGATGCAGAGAGCAAGAGAGAAAAATTGAAGACGGACAAACGATAGACGGACGAAAGGATGAATATAATTTGTGAAGGAGACGTGGAAGAAAGCCTCTTTCGGTCAGTTTTGATAATAATCTTTTGGGAAGATTTGGCTATAGGAGCTTGTGCTCTATCCCGTCAAACTAGTACTTCAATAAGACCCAAACTATTCTTTTTTCATGCATAAAGAACACCTATTAATCAAAATTTTTATAATAAGGAGGGGGGCAACGGTCATTGTAGTCGTTAGTCTAAAAAACGAGATTTAGTTTGGCCACATAACACGTCTAAGCTTATATGATAATTGAAAAATAATAAGACAATCTTAGAATAGATTTGTCAAAACTAGAACAAATGATCATTATGAATATCCAACAACAATTAATGAAAAGATGGTCGTGAAATGCAAATTCTGAAAAACACCTAGAGGGGGTGAATAGGTGTTAATGCTAATCTAATGATCTTTTTAAACAAGTATGTACGTATGATGCAACCGGTCACTCAAAACAAGAAATTGAAGCCGAATTCTCCGTGAAGGGCTCTAGAACTTCTCCTCTTTGATTTCTCTAGATTATGAGTTGAGGCGCGTAATTGTTTTCTTGTTGAGATGAGTAAAGACAGAAAAATGCAAGTGAATGAAATGGAAGCAATGAAGTGCAAGCAAGAGGTATCACAAGATAAAAATGTAAAGCAATGAAAAATAATAAAAAAACCAATCGCAAACACCAGTAATTTATTTCGAGGTTCGAGCCACCGCTCTACGTCCCCGCCTCCACCACCGTGAAGGATTTTCACTAAATCCGCAAAGGGAATTACAAGAGGTCTAACAAGACCGGAGTACCGAACTCCCACCAATCCAACCTCTACACAAGAGGGATCTCAACACAAGGAAAAATACAAGTAACAAGGTGATCAAAAAGACCACAAACTTCTCTCTTACAACTCCTTATAGAATGGGAAGATTTTTGGCTCAAGAAGTGAAGTGAGAAAATTCAGTTGTAAAGAAGTAAGAAAGAGCTTGAAAACACTGAAAAACTTCAATCAAGAACGCACTTTAGAAAGTGAGAGTTTTGAAAATTTTTCTTTCTTTTTGGAAACTAAAACAATGGGAATTTTTCTTGAATTTAACAAGAGACCAATGCCATCTATTTATAGGGATTTGCCATGAGCAAATCATCATTTAAACTAGTTTAATAGGTCAGGAATTAGCCTCCAGAAATTCAGAGATAGCTGAACAACATCAAAATCAAATCCAGGAAAACAGATTCCAAGAAAGTAGCCGTTGGTGGCTGCTGGCGGCTGTCGGTCGACCGGCCCGGTCGACCGGCAGTCTATATGGCAAACTAGCCGTTGGACTCGGTCGACCGGAGGCTAAACAAAAAACATATCTTTGTTCTGTCAGTCGACTGGCCCGGTCGACCGACAAAACCCGAGAGCAAGGGTCAGTCGGTCGGTCCACCGGCAGACGTGCACAAACGTGCACGCCAAAGCCACAAGCTCGGTCGACCGGTGCGGTCAACCGATTAGCCTGAAATTGGCCCGGTCGATCGCCCGATCGACCGATGGGCCTGAAACAGTATTTTTATAGGAATAATTTGAACTTAGAGAAATTTTTAAAATATTTTTAAATGACTAGATGATTAAGTAGCATGCTATAAGAGTTGGTATACATGATATAAACAAGATGTAAAAATATAAAATATTTAGAGATATGTATATCATCCAAGACATGTACCTAATTTAACTATCCAAAACAAAAACCGTATTTTGAAAAAAATGAAAGTGTGTGTGTGTGTGTTTTCTTGAGCCAACTTATCATACCTCATTCTTTAACAAACTAATTCTTACAACGGTTCTAGTGGTCTACAAGACCTTCAAATTAGGGCTTCTTCATATGCAAGCTTGAATCCTTGAACCCGAATTGAATCACTTGAGTCAAAAACACCTTCCTTTAGGGAAGAAGAAATCTTGAATCCTTAGAACCCTGAAACACACTTAAATACTAAAAATGATTAGTACAAATAATTATATATGTTTTGTAATCATCAAAACTCAACAACCGGTGATTGTAACCTTGGGCCAAAATCTCCCCCTTTTTGATGATGACAAAATATATGAGTTATTTTTAAAAAATGGGAAAAATAGGAAAGGAGCTTGGAAGCTCCCCCTCAAAACATGCTATATATATGAATGGCTATATGAATATAAGTAAAAAAAAAGAACTTGGTATAAAAAAAAGACATAAGAATTCAAAACATATAGTTTGACATAAGAATTCAAAACATATAGTTTCAAAAACAATAACTCAAAAACTCAAATACATAACTCAAAACTCAAAACTCAAAATATAAACTAACTTTTTCTCCCCCTTTTTGTCATACATCAAAAAGGGTAAACATTGTTAAAAAAAAAAATTCAAGATTCTATAACACATTCAATTCACCACAATAAATGAAAATCTAGTATAGTCTAGTGGTTTTGTAAATATATCGGCAAGTTGAAAATCGGTAGAAACATAATCAATGTCAATATCACCTTTCTCATAATGATCTCTAAGAAAGTGATACCGAATGTCAATGTGCTTAGTCTTACATGTTGATTTGCATTTTTAGTCATATGAATAGTACTAGTATTATCACAAAATATCTTAATATTGCAAATCATAGTCAAGGAGAGTATGTTTCATCCAAAGAACTTGCGCACAACAAGCCCCCGCCGCAATAACTCCACCTCGGCGGTTGAGAGGGCTACCGAATTTTATTTCTTGAAAGACCATGAAACAAGACAATTACCGAGAAATTGACAACTTGTACTCTTCCTATCCACTCTACAACCCGCATAGCCGGCATCCGAAAAACTCGTCATGAAAAATTTGTCCGGTCTTCGGATACCATAAACTCATTTCAATGTGCCCTTAAGGTATCTAAAAATGCGTTTTACCGCAATCAAATTGACTCTTTAGGACACGATTGAAATCGAGCACAAAGACATACACAGAACATAATGTCCGGCCTACTAGCTGTTAAATACAACAAGCTACCAATCATGCTACGATAAAGTTTAATGTCTACATTTGTACCTTATTCATCCTTGTCAAGCTTAGTAGTGATAGCCATCGGAGTTTTGCTTGTCTTAGCCCCTTTAAGCCTAAATCTCTTGATAAGTTCCTGTAACCTCCTAATCCTTGATGTACGTATCACAGTATCAGTACTCGATACGGCGTACAAAGTTGATTTGACCTTCCTGATCATCAGATTCAACCGTTTCATTTTAAAAAATATTTCTAATATTTTAGATTTTTCAAATTTTCTGAAATTTTCTGGATTATTTTAGAAAATCTCCGTAGTCGGTGTCGACCGATACCGATAATCGGCTCTACAATTTTTAATTCCAAATGGAGTAGAATTTTGAGAATCTGCTTTCACTTATATGTTAGAATCATATTATCCATATTTCATATTTTTGAGAATTTTTCTGAATTTATGAAAAATCGGGCCAAACTAGTGTCGCCCAGTATCGGCGATACACTCCAAGATTTTTAACTTACAAACCGAATAATATTTCTACAATCCGATTTCACTTTCCTACTCCATGTAATATTTGCTATTTTAAAATTTTTGAGCACCGTTCGGAGTTAGTCAATTTTTAACCCAATTGTAATATTAATTAAATAATATAAAAACCTTTTTCTCTTTTCTTTTTCCCCTTCCTCTTTCTCCAACCTTCTCAAATTTTCTCACCACCTTACCCAACCGCCTTTCTCTTCTCCTCCTCTCTATTTATCTATTCTCTCTCTCTCTCCTCAATAACTATCTCTCTCTCTACTTACTTTTTTTAATTAACCCATCCCTTCTAATCTTCTCCCTCTCTCTTTCCCCTCTCTCCCTTTCTCTGTTCAAACCTGGGGAGGGGGTCTGACTTGCCGCCGCCGCCGCTGTGGCCAGGCCAAGTCGCTGACATCCCCGACCAGGCACCACCACACCCAACCGGCCGCCGCCTACCAAATCCTTCCCTCCTCTTTCTTTTCCTTTCTTTTTCCTTCTTCTTTTCTTCTTTTTCAGCTTCTTCTCTCCTCACTCTCTCTCTCTTCCTCTCTGTACGCGGGCTCAGACTGCCCCCGGCGGCTTTGCGGCGCCGCCGCCGTCGCCCTCCGGCCCTCATCGTGCCCGCTGTCCCCTGCCTCTCTCTCTTGCTCTCTCTATCTCTCTCACTCTCTTCTACCTCACACCTTACCGCCGACGACGATCGGCTACGGCTGTGGAGGCACCGCCGGCCTGGTCCGCGGCGGGCGCCACCGGCCAGCCAGCCGGCGGCCAGCTGGTAAGCCGACAGCAGCAGCTGTCGCTGCTGTGTTGCTGCTGTCTTTGTCAGGTTCGGGTGTGAACCCGAACCCGTTAGTGCTATTGGGTAGGTTTTGAAACCCATTAAACCCAATAAAATGATAACCCATTATACTTAAGTTACGGGTTTGGTATTGATTCAAACCTGACACGTTAAGAGCCCAAACCCGCATCCAAAGCCCAATAAAGGTAATATTACAGATAACCCCCTGTTAATTCTTATTAATTGTATTTTAGATATTTTTATTACATATTTAACCCATTTCTATTACTTTTAGCGTTCGGGCGATATCTGGAGCACCCGGACTCCGATTTGGACGATTCTGGAACCGTTGTGATCGTGGGAAAGAGAGCTACCTTTCCATGGCTAGTTTGTGAGTGTTTTTCTTTATGAATTATATTTTATCATGTTTAGTGACCCTGATTGGTTGCCTTATTTAATAAACTTGATTATCAGAAATCATTATTATTATTGTTTAATAAAATGTAATTGTTGGTAAATTCCTATAATGAAATCATACATGATTGTTATCATACTTTATTTTCTTACCTAATTTATTATAAATGTATGGATATATATATAGATATATGGATGGTTCTTTAGTTATCGAGATCCAGAAGTTAACAATTGTCACAAGTAACATAGCCAATAAATTGATAATTAAAATAGATAATTACGTATATATAATAATTGGTGGCACCTGCCGTATTCAGAATATAAGAATCGTTAATCTTATTAGCAGTAGTTGACACTCGAGTAGATGCTATTACCCCAGACGCTAACATTAGTGTTCGCACCATGACTTGGATATCTTGTCACACGGGACACCGTCATCTCATGTACATGTATCACCGTTACACAGATCCTCTTACATGCGACACTATGTCCCACCGGTTCATAGATACACCAATTCACTAGACATTGTCACTTCGTTACTGCTACATGTATAATGTCACTATGACACTGTCACCATTACAGACCCACCGATGCACTTGACATAGTATTGCATGTCAACCTCTGATACACTACACGGGACCTATCATTTCATGTTCATGACCACTGTTCCATGGATACGCGACATTGATTTTCATGTGCTAGTATCACCGTCCCACGGACATTCTAATGCACTGAACGCACTAGATACCATTATTTCATGATGTTCCATGTACATGTCTCACTCTTACATAGATATTGAGATTCATGACATTATTACTGCATGTTCGTGAACCACTGATACACTGAAATGCTATTACACTAGATACCGCTACATGGATACTCTGTGCACAGTTACTTCATGTTCTTACACCACTGTTGTATAGACATACTGTAACACCCCGCTCCCAGAATACGTACTTAGTTGCGTATTCAGATTCTCGATCGTATTTTTTTGATTTACTTCCTGTATTTGTTTTGTATTATGAATTATGAGTGTGATTGTTTTGTGTGGGATTTGGATTCGCGGACCCAGAGTCAGCCCTAGTCTGAACCGGGGACCCGATCTCAGGTTATTGCTCGATTTAGTCTTTCTGGTAATCTGATTTGACCGATTTTAGTTTTAAAGTCGTTTTCTAATATTATAGATTTTCTATGATTTTCTGGAATCTTCCTGAATCAAGTTGTGAATCTTCAAAACCGTGTCGGCCAATTCCGTTGACCGATTCCCAGATTTTTAATTTACAAACGGTTTGGAATTACTAAAAGTGCCTTTTGACATTACTTCTTAAAATCACATTTCCCATCTAAATACTTTTTTCTGAGAATTTTCTGAATTTATTGAAAATCCGGCCAATCCGGTGTACACCGAGATTGACGGTGGACTTCAGGATTTTATTTTGAAAATGGCATTGAATCTTTGAAAACCGATTTCACCAAAATCATTTTATAATATTTATGATTTTTGAGAATTTTTGGGAAACTTTCCGAACTACTTTATTTTTGGGCCTTTCCGGAGCTTTTGGTATTTTCCCAGTTACCGAGGAGATTGCCCCATGTATTCCACTTTGTCTTTTCCCCATTTTCTCTCTCCTTCCTCAAACGTGGATCTCATCTACCTGGGATTCTGCATTTATTGTGAAGATCCTCCCCATGTTGCATTTAATGCACTTCAGATCAAATCCCATCAAGTCATCATGACTTTCTCTCTCCTCTGTTAAACGCAGCCTTCATGTTTTCCCTGAACGCGGCTTTAATCCCTGCGTTTGGCCCATTTTGGCCTAAACGCAGGTTTGGGTGCTGCGTTTGAGTGGGAGAAACGCAAGTTCTCATCTTTGGTTCCTTTTGTTTTAAAAGGTGTGCTACATTATTATATTCTCCCTTCTCTCTCTTCATTAATTCCTTCTCTTCCAAAATGCCTTTTCCAAGATATCCCCACTCCCCTCTCATCATCGTAACCGGCCAAGTGGCCAAGAGAGACCCCTAATCGCCCAATTTACAAAAACCCCCTCTCTTTTATTTATTTGCATCACCTTCACTAATCCAAATCCTATAAATTCCTTTCCTTCTCCATCCACTTCATTTTTCTCTCTCTCACCATTTCACTAAAGCCTTAACCTCCGCCAACTCCTCCTTCACTCCCCACCACCTACTCCTCCTTGGCCACCCACCAAGTATACCATCTTCACCTCCACGGCGAGCTCCTTCATACTAGCTATCTCGTCACTCCCCGTTGCACCCGTTTGCAAAATCCCATTTTGCCAACTTGAACTAGACTTGCACCTTCAACTTCTCTCCATCACCTTGTGAAGACCGGCCTCTCCTTTGGATTGGGGCCGCGTTCTTCTCCGGCGGCAAGACTTAGGGCCGGTACCCTCCTTTTGGATTGGGGCCGAACTTCCCTTCGTTGGACGCAGCAAGGAACCTTTAGGCGAGTGTTTTTCCTCGCCAAAGACTCGGATAACTTGTATTTTTATCAATAAAGATCACAAACTCTTAAAGCTGTTTCTGCTCTCTGTTACACAGTATTAGTCGACTTGACCCCATGATAAGTCGACTAACCCCTTTGAAACGCAGCCTTATTTCTGAGACGCAGTTCTATTAGTCGACTCCCTATTGACCCAGTCGACTAACTCCCCTCTTGAGACGCAGTCCTTTGAAACGCAGCCTCCTTTAGTCGACTTGCCCCTTGCGTCCAGTCGACTAACCCTCTTCTGAAGACGCGGTTCTTTGAAACGCGGACTTCACCAGTCGACTAACTATTATTCCTAGTCGACTAACCTTCCTCCTGAAACGCAGCTTTCCCATACGCAGCTTTTCTAGTCGACTTGTCCCTTTGCTATAGTCGACTAACTCCTCCTCTAAGTCGACTAACTTCTTTCCTAGTCGACTAACTTTGGCTGCCAACTGTGGTTAATCACTTTCTTGAATATGGACTTTATCCTCGGGACTTGTATTATATATTGTGTTATTGCCTGACTTGTTACTTGCTAATATCATTACCCTGTCATGCTATCACTTGACACCCAGCATGACCTACTCGACTTGTGATTATCATCGTTTACGGGAAACCTGCCTTGTTATTCTGATGGAACTAAGTGCCCACACCACATACGTGGTGGGGGCCACCTCTAGAATCCATCCCCTCAGAACAAAGTGCCACACGGAACAAAGTGCCACACCATACACGGTGGGGGCCACCTCTTGAATCTGTGGGGGCCACCTCTTGAATCTGTTGGGCCATTTCCTGTTATGACCAGTTACTCCCGTAATCTGATAACATTGATAAGCCATAAAAAGGACAACTTGTACGGGGAATGGGAGGAAGTGATGGATGCCGAATGATGCCTTGCTTATAGTAATGGAATAAAATGAAAATCACCTAGAGGGGGGGTGAATAGGTGATGAAGCTAATCAAGGGGCAATTTAAAAATTAAAGCTACAACAGTCACCAATCAAGAATCACAAGATGAATGCAAGCAAGTAAATATGACAATGGTTATGATGAGCAAGAATAAGAGCAAGTATAGTAAAGTAAAGAGTGCAAGAAAGTAAACCAATCGCAAACACAAAGATACGTTATCGAGGTTCGAGCACCCAGCTCTACTCCCCGCCTTCCCCAGAAGGATTCTAGCTACTTCCACTATCACAAAGATCTCAATTACAATGGAGTACCCAACTCCACAATCTCAGTACAAGTAATTTCCTTGGTAGTCAAAAGACCACAAACTCTCTCTTTCAAATATCTCTTCCCTTACAAAGGTCCTTAGAGAATATTGAGTAGGAATGAAGCTCTTGTTGTAAGTGAAGAAAGAGAATTAAATCAGAGAGTATTTGAAAACCCTTCAGAAAATCAGTGAGAAATTCAGCACAAAAACCAAGAAACAAGTCTCTTTTGAAAGCCTTAAACTTTTGAATTTTCTAGCAATAATTGTTGTTACAAATCTCTCCCCAAACACCCCTATTTATAGGAGAGGGCTAGGGTTTAGGGATAAAACATAATTACTGATGTTTAGGAGGTAATTAGATCAAAATATATCCTTAAACGAATTTTTAAACACAAAAGACAAAAATAACCAGCTCTAAAAAATCTGCCCGTTACTGTTCAAACGGCTACATCGGTCGACCGGGCCGGTCGACCGGTAGTATAAAATTCCGACCGTTACAGGTTATCGGTCGACCGACCCGGTCGATTGATACAAACTGTGACTCAAAAATAAATATCGGTCGACTGCCCCGGTCGACCGACAGGCATGCACACGGATACGTGCATTCTGCCAGGACCTCGGTCGACTGGTCCGGTCGACCGGACCAGCCTGACACAGACTCGGTCGACTGTCGGTAGACTGCCGGTCGACCGGATCAGGTCAGAAAACGAAATAAAGACAGAATTTTGAGAAGAAAAATATTTTTAACAAAACTATTTTAAACAGGAATTCAGTATGTAACATAAAAAGAAATTGTAGAAGAAAGATTTTGTACTAAAATATTTTTGTATATTTTATAGGAAATAAACTAAGAAATAGTATATGTGCAAAAACGTGTGTGATTGAGCTTCAAACCTAATCTCTATTCTTTAACAAGCTATAAAACTAAAAATACAACCTAAGGACCTCTGAGCAATCTTCACGTCTTTGAGCCATCCAATGCCTTGCTCGTGCCTTCTCTTCTATGATCCTTCCTTGATGAGCAAATTGCCTTCATTGCTATGTGGAACTTAGAAGTTTTTGCAACAACGAAGCGAATGAACTCTAAACATGGTACAAAACCTGAAACTCATCTTAAACAAAATCATTAGTACCAAATAGCACTAATTTGGTTTGTCATCATCAAAACACAAAAACAATTGGAGAGTGTAACCTCTTGGGCTAACAATCTCCCCCTTTTTGATGATGACAAAACAAATAGGCTATTAACAAAAATATAGGGAGGAGAAAACTCCCCTCAAATTATGCTATAATTAAAAACACAATAATATGCTCTAGATACCAATAAATGAAATGATGCACCAATTATTGAAACCAATTAAAACAAAATTAGAAAACCCAAAAATTGCTCTTGATACCAAAAATACCAAATTTAAACTAAAACACTAAAACACAAGAATTCATAAAACCAAAACATATAAATTCATAAAACTTATTTTTGTCCATGTAAACTTATTCTCCCCCTTTTTGTCATACATCAAAAAGGGTTATGAAAAACATGTTTATTCAATAATACAAACATTAAGTTCTCCACAAATAAACGAAAATCTAGCAAAATCAAGAGGTTTAGTGAAAATATCGGCTAGTTGTAAATCCGTGGAAACATAATCAATATCTATATCACCTTTCTCAAAATGATCTCTAAGAAAGTGATATCTAATCTCAATGTGCTTGGTCTTACTATGTTGATTTGCATTTTTGGTCATGTGTATAGTACTAGTATTATCACAAAATATTTTTATATGATCAAAGTGCAAATCAAAATCAAGGAGAGTATGTTTCATCCAAAGGACTTGTGCACAACAAGCCCCCGCGGCAACATACTCCGCCTCGGCGGTTGAGAGAGCTACGGAATTTTGTTTCCTAGAGGACCATGAAACAAGACAATTACCAAGAAATTGACATGTCCCACTAGTACTCTTTCTATCTACTCTACAACCCGCATAGTCGGCATCCGAATAACTAGTCATTGAAAAATCTATAGTTTTTGGATACCAAAGACCCATTCCAATTGTGCCCTTAATATAACGAATAATGCGTTTTACCGCAATAAGATGAGACTCTTTAGGACACGATTGAAATCTAGCACAAAGACACACACTAAACATGATATCCGGCCTACTTGCCGTCAAATATAAAAGACTTCCTATCATGCTTCTATATAATTTAATATCAACATTTTTACCTTGTTCGTCCTTATCAAGCTTGGTTGTAGTTGCCATTGGAGTGTTGCAAGCCTTTGATCCTTCAAGCCCAAACTTCTTTACTAGCTCCTTTGCGTACTTGGCTTGGTTAATGAAGGTTCCGTCTTGCAATTGCTTGATTTGGAGTCCAAGGAAGAAATAGAGCTCACCCATGGAAGACATTTCAAATTCTAGTTGCATTACCTTCTCAAAATCCTTGCACAAAAGCTCATTAGTAGATCCAAAAATTATATCATCAACATAAATTTGCACAATTAAAATATCATTATCAACATGCTTAGTGAATAGAGTAGTGTCTACTTTACCTTTAATAAAATCATTTGAAATTAGAAAACTTGAAAGTCTTTCATACCAAGCTCTTGGAGCTTGTTTCAATCCATACAAAGCTTTATCAAGTTTAAAACAAAATCGGGATGAACATGATCAATAAAACCGGGAGGTTGAGAAACATAAACTTCTTCATTAATAAAACCATTCAAAAATGCACTTTTCAAATCCATTTGAAAAAGTTTAAAATTTTTAAAACATGCAAAAGCTAGTGTCATCCGTATGGCTTCAAGCCGTGCTACGGGTGCAAAGGTCTCCTCAAAGTCAATTCCCTCAACTTGAGTGTAACCTTGGGCCACTAACCTAGCTTTATTCCTAATGACATTTCCGGACTCATCCATCTTGTTTCTAAAGATCCACTTAGTACCAATTATTGGTCTATCGTGGGGCTTAGGAACAAGGTGCCAAACTTGGTTGCGCTCAAATTGATTGAGTTCCTCTTGCATGGCAAGCAACCAATATGGGTCCGTCTCGGCTTCGAGAATGCCTTTGGGTTCAAAATGAGAAATGAAAGCAAAGTTACCACATAGGTCATGGAGTTTGGAGCGCGTTGTGACTCCTTTAGATGCATCACCCAAGATGAGCTCCTTAGGATGATTTGTAGCGTATCTCCAAGCTTTAGGAAGCGGTTGAGTGCTTTCCTCCTTATCCTCTTGAACTTCACCAATAGGGTCTAGCTTTTCTTCTTGAGCGGGTGAGTCCTTCAAGGATAGTCTCTCCATGTCTTCACCTAATGGTTCAATCTCTACAACATTCTCAACAACCACATTAGATTCTTCAAATTTAACATGCATGGATTCTTCTATGGTAAGAGAAGATCTAATGAAAACTCTATATGCTTTGCTAGTAGAGGAATATCCAACAAAGATAGCCTCATAAGCCTTAGCATCAAATTTACCCAAATTATCCTTAGTATTTAAAACAAAACACTTGCATCCAAAAACTTTGAAATATGCATCATTTGATTTTTTAGAAAGATACATTTCAAAAGAAGTTTTTGAAGAATTTTTGCATAAATAAATACGATTCGATATATAGCATGCGGTGTTTACGGCCTCGGCCCATAAATATTGAGGGAGGTCATACTCACTTATCATTGTCCTAGCCATCTCTTGAAGTGTTCTATTTTTCCTTTCTACAACTCCATTTTGTTGTGGAGTTCTAGGACAAGACGTTTCATGCTTAATTCCTTTTTCATCACAATAAGTCATGAAGAGTTGGTTAATAAACTCACCACCTCTATCACTCCTTATTCTCAAAATCGGAAGACCCTTTTCTTTTTCAACTCTTTTTCGAAAAATCTTAAAATGAGAAAAAGTTTGATCTTTATTTAACCCAAGTAAAACGGGAGAAATCATCAACCAAAACAAATGCAAATCTACTTCCATTTAAACTTTTAGTTTTAGTTGGTCCAAAAAGATCCATATGAATTAATTCTAAAGGCCTAGTTGACATGATATCCTTGATTGGTTTAAAGGAAGACTTGGTTTGTTTCCCAAGTTGGCACGCACCACAAATGCGGTCTTTCTCAAAATTCAAGCAAGGTATACCCTTCACTAATTCCTTTGAATTAATCCTAGAAATATGGTCAAAAGATGCATGTCCTAATCTTCTATGCCAAAGCCAAGAATTTTCATCAAAAGCATTTAAGCATTTAGTAGAACAATCTAAATTAAGCATGTCAATGATATAAACATTATTATCACGAAAACCGGTAAGAATACAATCATTAGATTTAACATCAAAAATCTTGCAAGAAGTATCATCAAAAACAACTTTAAGTCCACGGTCACAAAGTTGGCTAATGCTAAGCAAATTATGTTTCAAACCATCAACTAAAACAACATTCTCAATAATAGGAGATGCACCAATTTGAATGTTACATATACCGATGATAGTTCCTTTGGAGTCATCCCCGAAGGTGACGGTGCCACCTTCCATGTACCTTGATAGGGTTGTGAAGTTGTTGATGTCCCATGTCATGTGTCTTGAACAACCACTATCAAGGTACCACCGCTCCCTACGTCTTGGAGCTTTGGTGTGTACCTACATCAAACAATTTAAGACTTGATTTTGGTACCCACATTTTCTTGGGTCCTCTAGGGTTAGTGTCATGAACCCAAACAAGATTATTTGTTCTATTTAGTTGATCATAACAAAACTTAGCTAAATGTCCATTTTTACCACAATATGTGCATCTATATACTCTACCATATTTAAAAGCATAATGGGTGTGTGATTTGTGAGCATGAGCATTGTGAGCATGAGCATTGTGAGCATGAGCATGAGAGGTGTTAGCATGAGAATTCTTAGCTTGTGAAGTGTTAGCATGATAATTCTTAGCTTGTGAAGTGTTAGCATGAGAAGTGTGCTTTTTAGAAAACATGTTCTCAAGTTTCTTAGTATTGAAAGCACAATCATTTAAAACTTTTTCGAAATCATTCATTTTGGATTTAAAAGAAGAAATTTCTTTTTCATCAATAATAGGAGATTTTGCCTTACAAGAACTCTTGTAGGCACAAAATTCTTTTTGCATGGAAATGAAATTAGAAGAAACATCATCTTTTTCTTTAGAAACAATGGTAAGTTGATTCTTAAGAAAAGCAACTTCTTTTTGTAATTTTAAGCATTCAAGTTTCTTATTATCATAAGTTTCAGAAAGTTCTACAAAGGCATGAACTAGAACTTCCTTACTTAGTTCATCATCTTCATCATCAAGGGATTGAGGGGTTACCTTAGGTGTGTTTGCCATGAAACACATATTAGCTTGATCCACCTCCTCTTCGGACTCGCTTTCCGAATCCCATGTTGCTTTGTAGGCTTTCTTCTCCTCCGGTTTCTTTGGCTTGAAGGAGGAAGTCATCTTCTTCTTGAACTCTGGACAATCCGCCATGATATGTCCGGGTTTGCGGTAATTATAGCAAATGATCTTCCGCTCCTCTTTGCCTTCGAATCTTCTCCGGAAGTTGAACTTGTTCTTTCGGTACAACCTCTTGACATTCCGCACAAGTAGAGTTAGCTCCTCATCTTCTTCTTCGTCTTCATCATCGTCATCATTGGTGGATGAAGTCTTGAAGGCTATGGATTTCTTCTTTGAAGTAGTGGCTTCTTCTCTTGCCTTCTTCTCCATCTCATGGGTCTTTAGGTTCCCAATGAGACTAATGATGTCCATCTCGTCCTTGTCGTTCAACTCCTTTAAGGTGGTGGCCTTGATCTCCCATGAAGAAGGAAGAGCCCGTATCACTTTGCGCACCTTTTGATCGTTGGAGATGACGTCACCTGATGAAGAAAGACCATTTGTAATTTTAGTGAAACGAGTAATCATACAATCAATGGATTCATCATCTAGCATTTTAAATGATTCATATTGAGACCTCAAGAGATCTATCTTAGCTCTCTTGACTTGTGAAGTCCCTTCATGTGTGACCAATAAGTGTTGCCAAATCTCATAGGCGGATTGGCAATGAATTACCCGTGTAAGGTCATCCTCATTCAAGGCGGTTAATAGGGAGTTTTGGGCTTTGGAGTTAGCCTCATATTCTCTAAAGTTGAAGTCAGTCCAAGTGCTCTCATCACTATCGGGTACTACATAGGGTTTAGTCAAGGACTTGGCCACTAAACTACCCAAAGATTGCAAAAATATAGTCATCCTAACCTTCCAAATAGGGAAATTAAGTCCATCAAATTTAGGAGGGGTTTTGATGTTATCGGCCATGTTTACTAGTGTATGAATGGATGAATGAAAATATTGATTAGCAATATTTTAAGGATCTCTCTATGGATGTTAAGCCAAACCTAGAGTCCAAGCTCTGATACCAATTGAAAATCACCTAGAGGGGGGGTGAATAGGTGATGAAGCTAATCAAGGGGCAATTTAAAAATTAAAGCTACAACAGTCACCAATCAAGAATCACAAGATGAATGCAAGCAAGTAAATATGACAATGGTTATGATGAGCAAGAATAAGAGCAAGTATAGTAAAGTAAAGAGTGCAAGAAAGTAAACCAATCGCAAACACAAAGATACGTTATCGAGGTTCGAGCACCCAGCTCTACTCCCCGCCTTCCCCAGAAGGATTCTAGCTACTTCCACTATCACAAAGATCTCAATTACAATGGAGTACCCAACTCCACAATCTCAGTACAAGTAATTTCCTTGGTAGTCAAAAGACCACAAACTCTCTCTTTCAAATATCTCTTCCCTTACAAAGGTCCTTAGAGAATATTGAGTAGGAATGAAGCTCTTGTTGTAAGTGAAGAAAGAGAATTAAATCAGAGAATATTTGAAAAACCCTTCAGAAAATCAGTGAGAAATTCAGCACAAAAACCAAGAAACAAGTCTCTTTTGAAAGCCTTAAACTTTTGAATTTTCTAGCAATAATTGTTGTTACAAATCTCTCCCCAACACCCCTATTTATAGGAGAGGGTTAGGGTTTAGGGATAAAACATAATTACTGATGTTTAGGAGGTAATTAGATCAAAATATATCCTTAAACGAATTTTTAAACACAAAAGACAAAAATAACCAGCTCTAAAAAATCTGCCCGTTACTGTTCAAACGGCTACATCGGTCGACCGGGCCGGTCGACGGTAGTATAAAATTTCGACCGTTACAGGCTATCGGTCGACCGACCCGGTCGACTGATACAAACTGTGACTCAAAAATCGGTCGACTGATACAAACTGTGACTCAAAAATAAATATCGGTCGACTGCCCCGGTCGACCGACAGGCATGCACACGGATACGTGCATTCTGCCAGGCCTCGGTCGACTGGTCCGGTCGACCGGACCAGCCTGACACAGACTCGGTCGACTGTCGGTAGACTGCCGGTCGACCGGATCAGGTCAGAAAACGAAATAAAGACAGAATTTTGAGAAGAAAAATTTTTTAACAAAACTATTTTAAACAGGAATTCAGTATGTAACATAAAAAGAAATTTGTAGAAGAAAGATTTTGTACTAAAATATTTTTGTATATTTTATAGGAAATAAACTAAGAAATAGTATATGCGTAAAAAACGTGTGTGATTGAGCTTCAAACCTAATCTCTATTCTTTAACAAGCTATAAAACTAAAAATACAAAACCTAAGGACCTCTGAGCAATCTTCACGTCTTTGAGCCATCCAATGCCTTGCTCGTGCCTTCTCTTCTATGATCCTTCCTTGATGAGCAAATTGCCTTCATTGCTATGTGGAACTTAGAAGTTTTTGCAACAGCGAAGCGAATGAACTCTAAACATGGTACAAAACCTGAAACTCATCTTAAACAAAATCATTAGTACCAAATAGCACTAATTTGGTTTGTCATCATCAAAACACAAAAACAATTGGAGAGTGTAACCTCTTGGGCTAACATAAAATACTGATGATTCGTGTTAGAGGGATTTAAGGCCCTCAGAAGATGCGTGTTAGGGGGATTTAAGGCCCTCAAGCTGGTCCCGGGTGTACGGGAACTACTATAAGAGGAGCTATCAGTTCTCCATCAGCTTCCAGTAACAACCCTCGGCTTGCTTATATATGGATGTATGTGTGTTGGGATGTACACCAGGACACATACCTAGATATATGAGTCAGACGAATAATAATAATAATAGATGCCTATCATGATGCTTGTTATGATTCCTGCTACTCCTGTTATGATTCCTGTCATGGACTCCTGTTATGCTTGTTATGATTCCTGTTATTCCTGTTATGATGCCCGTTATGATTCCTGTTATGCATGTTATGAACTCCTGTTCCGATTCCTGTTATGACTCCTGTTATGTACTCCTGTTATGACTATTGTGTGATTGGCAACTCTGGTTCTATGCGCTTAGATTCCGATGACATGGGATAAAGGTATGATGAGGTTTCCTTGTTTGGATTATTCCTTCGAGGTACTAGTCTCATGAAGCCGTGACCTAAGCTTGTATAATCGGTTTTGCACATAATAAGGTTTTATATCAGATTTCCTGTTTTATGATGATTATGTTATACCCGTTCATACCTGCTATACTTGTATTCTAACCCTCCTGTCTTCTGTACTCGATATCACTGTTATATACACACTTGTGCTCATCCTGGCTCGCCACTTGGCTTTTGCCTACCACTCGCCTGGGGAGTTTCATCTGACTCCCCTGGATCCTCATGTCCAGGTTTTGGAGCATTGGAGCGTGTGGATCCTCCCTGTTGCTGATCAGAGTAGCACAGCGGTAGCGTGGATCTCCAGCTGACCGTCCTGAGCTCTATCCTTCCAGGCCCCTGTGTGCCTCTCGAATTTCCTTTTAGTAAACTCGTGAGTGCCTTTTATACTGTTTACTCTAGTATATCCCTTGTACTCTCGCATTTGCGCCTATCTGGTGATGTAATATTATTGTAATATTTATCACATCTGGTGATAACTCTGTAATTGTACTCATGTGTTGGAATGTATAATGCACCACTTGCTTCCGCACTCTGATTCTTGCCTGTACTGATGCTTAGCGTATATACGTGAAGGTACTTCTGACCTGCGTATATACGTCGCATTGACGTTTCCGTATCCGCCAGGATCGGGGCGTTACACATACCGGTCGACGTGCATTGATTGTCTTTGTATTCCTGTTACATGGATCATGGATTATATTACTGCTCATGGATATTCTTGTATTCCCGTTATAACATGACTTATTGTTACATGAGTAATCTATTTTATATTCTTGTTACATGATTATTTCCCGTTCTGATATTGACATTCTCGTTACTGAATACGTGAGCTGTTGATATGTGATGTGTGGAACTAAGTGCCACGTGGATCCAAGCCACGGGGCCACCTCTAGAATCCCACATCAATTGTTTCTTGTTTCCCGTTATCTTGTTTCATGCTATCAACAGAGCTCATGTCATGTTATCGTGTTACATGTACCATGTCCTGTACTTATTCCTGATATACTGTATAGTGAAAGACAATAAAGAGAATTTGGGTATGGGGGAGACTTGACGGTTGACTAGGTCTTGTCGGGTGGATGTCTGGATCCATTGTTAGTCCCACTGCAGGGGACGTGGTAGGGCTGGCTACCGTTTGTATTATATTGTTTCATGCTCCTGCCCTAGCGGGTAGCCCTGGTCTCAGCAGCCAGGAGTTCGTTTAAGGCCGTTGTCCCGGGTATGCACGGGATACACCCACCTGACTAGAGCTCCTTGGCCATTGGGTTTCCAATTGATATAATAAGATGATATAAACAATAGTGACGTCGGGAACACTTGTTATTTGATCACTCTCTCGTTTGGATAATGGTACCCGTATGCCATGTCCAGATGGGTTCGACTGGAGTGCGGGCTCCAGTATGAACTGTCAGTAGTATGGGACACTGGAAGAGATTGATTAAAATACCAGGTAGTACTGATTGTTATTATTGTATAAATCACATGACATGCTCGACTCATGTATATTATTGTCCCTCTTATATTTGTTACTATTCCTGATATGTTCTCCACGATCATGTCACCTGTATACCTTGTTACATTTTCTGATAATTGTTACACTCCACGTGGTCACACACTATTGATGTACATGTATGCTTGGCATTGTATATATATTCTTCTTTATATATATCTTGCAGACATCAGTACTGTTTATGCACAATACAACGGTATGGTTAAGTTGCATGCTGAACATCTGCATGTTCATGTCTATCACGTCACCACTAGACAACATTATTTATTATATAAAACTGGATACTTCTGTAGACATGACCCGATGATAACATGCTAGGTAGCGATGGTATTAAAATATGACATTTTTATATTTCTACTGCTTATTAAATGCCTATTATATGGTATTACCAATACAGAATCATGTATTATATATTATTATCGTGCATGTATTACTATAGTACATATTATTGCTTCCTTCATTTACCACTCACTAGGTCCCTTTCTGACGACCCTGGGTTTGCGTGCCCAGGTTGGAGATCCGAGTTACTGTATTATCCGATAGTGTCTTGGATTCACATAGGAGACTCCTCATCGAGACCATTCATAAGTATCTTGGATTTATTTCTGTTATCTTATTTATCCCTATTTCATATCTGTTATGACTACTAACCTCTTTCTGCATATATTCTTATACTTATTTCATGCTGGAACTCGTGTATATATGGAGGTTATTTCCTATACTGAGGCTTAGCGTACGTACGTGAGGGTATCTCCGCCCTGCGTATGTACGTCGCCATAACGTCCCCGTATCTGCGGGATCGGGGCATTACATAGTGGTATCAGAGCCTAGGTTTACATGGTGTGGGTAACCACCTGGGTTAATGCTCGGGCTCTTACAACAGTACAATTGGATTCAGATTAAAATCATCTGTATCTGAATTGGGGATTCTAGCAACGAGTACAAGAATACCATGTCATTGATAATTCATTCCTCGGCTCTTTTCTATTCCTTAATCATAGGGGTCAACCAGAATAATCTGCTTTCCTTCTCTCTTTCTCTTCATCCTATTGCTACCAAGCCTTTATCTTTGGTTCACGCCACCAATTCTTCAATCCGCTTTCACTATGGAGATCAGAGTAGCGCAGCGGAAGCGTCGTGGGCCCGTAACCTTCAGGCTACATGACTGTAAATATTATTCTCCCTCTTGAGCTGAAATTTCGAGGATGAAATTTTTTGTAAGGTGGGGAGAAATGTAACCCCCTGATCCCTGATGTACATATCACAGTATCAGTACTCGATACGGCGTACAAAGTTGATTTGACCTTCCTGATCATTGGATTCAGTCGGTTTCATTTTCAAATAATATTTTCTAATATTTTAGATTTTTCAGAATTTTCTGAAATTTTTCTGGATTATTTTGAAAAATCTCCGTAGTCGGTGTCGACCAATACCGATAATCGGCTCTACAATTTTAATTCCCAAATGGAGTAGAATTTTGAAAATCTGCTTTCACCTTATATCTTAGAATCGTATTATCCACATTATGGTATTTTAGGGATTTTTTTGAATTTATGAAAAATCGGGCCAAACCAGTGTCGCTCAGTATCGGTGATACACTCCAGGATTTTTAACTTGCAAACCGAATAATATTTCTAGAATCCGATTTCACTTTCCTACTCCACGTAATATTTGCTATTTTATAAAATTTTTGGGCACCGTTCGGAGTTAGTCAATTTTTGACCCAATTGTAATATTAATTAAATAATATAAAAACCTTTTTCTCTTTTCTTTTTCCCCTTCCTCTTTCTCCAACCTTCTCAAATTTTCTCACCACCTTACCCAACCGCCTTTCTCTTCTCCTCCTCTCTATTTATCTGTTCTCTCCCTCTCTTCCTCAATAACTATCTCTCTCTAATTACTTTTTTTTAATTAACCCATCCCTCTCTAATCGTCTCTCTCTATCTCCCCCCTCTCTCCCTTTCTCTGATCAAACCTGGGGAGGGGGTCTGACGCCGCTGCCGCTGTGGCCAGGCCAAGTCGCTGGCACCCCCAGCCAGGCACCACTATACCCCAACCGGCCGCCACCCACCAAATCCTTCCCTCCTCTTTCTTTTCCTTTTCTTTTCCTTCTTCTTTTCTTCTTTTTCAGCTTCTTCTCCCTCACTCTCTCTCTTCCTCTCTGTACGCGGGCTCAGACTGCCTCTGGCAGCTTTGCGGTGCCGCCGGCCGTCGCCGTGGTCGCGCAGCCGCGCGGCCATGCCCGCTGTCCCCTGTCTCTCTCTTGCTCTCTCTATCTCTCTCACTCCTCTTCTACCTCACCTTGCCGCCGCCGACGACCGGCTACGGCCGCGGAGGGCGCCGCCGGCCTGGTCGCGGAGGGCGCCACTGGCTAGCCAGCCGGCGGCCAGCTGGTGAGCGACAGCAGCCGCTGTCACTGCTGCTGCTATTGCTGCTGTCTTTGTCGGGTTCGGGTGTGAACCCGAACCCGTTAGTGCTATTGGGTAGGTTTTGAAACCCATTAAACCCAATAAAACGATAACCCATTATACTTAAGTTACGTGTTTGGGTATTGGATCCAAACCCGCCCCGTTAAGAGCCCAAACCCGCATCCAAAACCCAATAAAGGTAATATTACAGATACCCCCTGCTAATTCTTATTATTGCATTTTAGATATTTTTATTACATATTTAACCCATTTCTATTACTTTTAGCGTTCGGGCGATATCTAGAGCACCCGGACTCCGATTTGGACGATTTTAGAACCGTTGCGATCGTGGAAAGAGAGCTACCTTCCCATGGCTAGTTTGTGAGTGTTTTTCTTTTATGAATTATATTTTATCATGTTTAGTGACCCTGATTGGTTGCCTTATTTAATAAAACTTGATTATCAGAAATCATTATTATTATTGTTTATAAAATGTAATTGTTGGTAAATCCTTATAATGAAATCATACATGATTGTTATCTTACTTTATTTTCTTACCTGATTTATTATAAATGTATGGATATATATATAGATATATGGATGGTTGTTTAGTTATCGAGATCCAGAAGTTAACAATTGTCACAAGTAAAGTAGCCAATAAATTGATAATTAAAATAGATAATTATGTATATATAATAATTTGGTGGCACCTACCGTATTCAGAATATAAGAATCATTAATCTTATTAGCAGTAGTTGACACTCGAGTAGATGCTATTACCCCAGACGCTAACATTAGTGTTCGCACCATGACTTGGATATCCTGTCACACGGGACACCGTTATCTCATGTACAAGTATCACAGTTAGACAGATCCTCTTACACGCGACACTATGTCCCATCGGTACATAGATACACCAATTCACTAGACATTGTCACTTCATTACTGCTACATGTATATTGTCACTATGACACTGTCACCGTTACAGACCCACCGATGCACTCGACACAGTATTGCATGTCAACCTCTGATACACTACACAGGACACTAACATGTTCATGACCACTATTCCATGGATACGCGACACTAATATTTCATGTGCTAGTATCACCGTCCCACGGACATTCTAATGCACTGAACGCACTAGATACCATTATTTCATGATGTTCCATGTACATGTCTCACTCTTACATAGATATTGAGATTCATGACATTATTACTGCATGTTCGTGAGCCACTGATATACTGAGACGCTATTACACTGGATACCGCTACGTGGATACTCTGTGCACAGTTACTTCATGTTCTTACACCACTGTTGTATAGACATACCGGTCTACATGCATTGATTGTCTTGTATTCCTGTTACATGGATCATGGATTATGTTACTGCTCATGGATATTCTTGTATTCCCGTTATAACATGACTTATTGTTACATGAGTAATCCGTTCTGTATTCTCGTTACATGATTATTTCCCGTTCTGATATTGACATTCTCGTTACTGAATACGTGAGCTGTTGATATGCGATGTGTGGAACTAAGTGCCACGTGGATCCAAGCCACGGGGGCCACCTCTAGAATCCCACATCAATTGTTTCTCGTTTTTCGTTATCATGTTTCATGCTATCAACAGAGCTCATGTCATGTTATCGTGTTACATGTACCATGTCCTATACTTATTCCTTATATACTGTATAGTGAAAGACAATAAAGAGAATTTGGGTATGGGGGGAGACTTGACGGTTGACTAGGTCTTGTCGGGTGGATGTCTGGATCCATTGTTAGTCCCACCGCAGGGGACGTGATGGGCTGGCTACCGTTTGTATTGTATTATTTCTTGCTCCTGCCCTAGCGGGTAGCCCTGGTCTCAGCAGCCAGGGGTTCGTTTAAGGCCGTTGTCCCGGGTATGCACGGGATACACCCACCTGACTAGAGCTCCTTGGCCATTGGGTTTCCAATGAACGTAATAAGATGATATAAACAATAGTGACGTCGGGAACACTTGTTATTTGATCACTCTCGCGTTTGGATAATGGTACCCGTATGCCATGTCCAGATGGGTTCGACTGGAGTGCGGGCTCCAGTATGAACTGCCAGTGGTATGGAATACTAGAAGAGATTGATTAAAATACCAGGTAGTACTGATTGTTATTATTGTATAAATCACATGACATGCTCGACTCATGTATATTATTGTCCCTCTTATATTTGTTACTATTCCTGATATGTTCTCCACGATCATGTCACCTGTATACCTTGTTACATTTCCTGATAATTGTTACACTCCGCGTGGTCACACACTATTGATGTACATGTATGCTTGGCATTGTATATATATTCTGCTTTATATATATTTTGCAGACATCGGTACTGTTTATGCACAATACAATGTATGGTTATGTTGCATGCTGCTCATCCGCATGTTCATGTCTATCGCGTCACCACTAGACAACATTATTTATTATATAAAACTGGATACTCCTGTAGACATGACCCGATGATAACATGCTAGGTAGCGATGGTATTAAAATATGACATTTTTATATTTCTACTGCTTATTAAATGCCTATTATATGGTATTACCAATACAGAATCATGTATTATATATTATTATCGTGCCTGTATTACTATAGTATATATTATTGCTTCCTTCATTTACCACTCACTAGGTCGCTTTCTGACGCCCCTGGGTTTGCGTGCCCAGGTTGAAAATCTGAGTTACCGTATTATCAGATAGTGTCTTTGATTCACATATGAGACTCCTCATCGAGACCATTCATAGATATCTTGGTGATTTATTTCTGTTATCTTATTTATCCCTATTTTCATATCTATTATGATCACTAACCTCTTTTTGCAGGTATTTTTACTACTATTTCATGCTGGAACTCGTATATGTATGGAGGTTATTTCCTGTACTGAGGCTTAGCGTACGTACGTGAGGGTATCTCTGCCATGTGTATGTACGTCGCCATAACATCCCCGTATCTGCAGGATCAGGGCGTTACAGTTCCTTCGTGTACTTGGCTTGATTTATGAAAATCCCATCCATCCTTTGCTTGATTTGGAGACCAAGGAAGTAGTTAAGCTCGCCCATCATAGACATATTAAATTCCTCCTTCATGCATGATTCAAAAGCTTTGCAAAGATTTCATTAGTAGAACCAAATATGATATCATCAACATATATTTGAACATTTTTCCTTTATTAAAACCATTAGAAATAAGAAATGAAGAAAGTCTTTCATACCATGCCCTAGGGGCTTGTTTTAAACTATAAAGAGCTTTGTCTAGTTTGAAAATAAAATCCGGATGTGTAGGATCAACAAACCCGGGAGGTTGTTCAACATACACCTCCTCTTCAATAAATCCATTTAAGAAAGCACTTTTTACATCCATTTGAAAAAGTTTAAAATCTTTATATGAAGCAAATGCAAGTGTCATCCGTATGGCTTCAAGCCGTGCTACGGATGCAAAGGTTTCCTCAAAATCAATATCTTCGACTTGAGTGTAACCTTGGGCCACTAACCTAGCTTTATTCCTAACAATATTTCCCGACTCATCCAACTTGTTCTTAAAGATCCACTTAGTACCAATTGTTGGTCTATCGTGGGGCCTAGGAATAAGGTGCCAAACTTGGTTGTGCTAGAATTGATTGAGCTCCTCTTGCATGGCAAGCAACCAATATGAGTCGCCCTCGGCTTCGAGGATGTTCTTTGGTTCAAAATGAGAAATAAATGCATAGTGCCCACAAAAATCATGAAGTTTAGAACGAGTAGTTACCCCTTTTGATACTTCACTTATAATAAGATCCTTGGAATGATGTGGATTGAATCTCCAATCTTTTAAAAGTGGTTGAGTAGTCTCCACTTCAATTTCTTGAATTTCGTTTTCTTCATCACCCTTTGGCATGTCTTCAAGAGTAGGTGAGTCCTTCAAAGAAATTTTCTCCATGTCTTCATTTAAGGAATCTATTTCTACAACATTCTCAACAAACACATTAGATTCCTCAAACTTGACATGTATAGAATCGTCAATAGTCAAGGATGACTTATTGAAAACTCTATAAGCTTTACTAAAGTTAGAGTAACCAACAAAAATTGCTTCATAAGACTTTGCATCAAATTTATCTAAATTATCTTTAGTATTCAAAACAAAACATTACAACCAAAAACTTTAAAGTATGAAACATTTGGCTTTCTAGAAAAATAAATTTCAAAAGATGCTTTAGAAGTGTTTTTGCATAAGAAAACCCTATTTGATATGTAGCAAGATGTGTTAACGGCCTCGGCCCATAGATAATGAGGGAGACCGTGCTCATTTATCATTATCCTAGCCATCTCTTGTAACGTACGATTTTTTCTCTCAATAACTCCATTTTGTTGTAGAGTTCTAGGACAAGATAGTTCATGCTTAATTCCATATTCTTCATAAAAAGTGGTAAAGGGTTGGTTAATGAATTCACCACCTCTATCACTTCTTATTCTTAAAATAGAAGAACTTTTTTCCTTTTCAACTTTTTTCTTAAAGGCTTGAAAATATGAAAAGGCTTTATTTTTTTGTTCTAAAAAGAAAACCCAAGTAAAACCAGAGAAATCATCAACTAAAACGAAAGCAAAATGATTCCCACTTAGACTTTTGGTTTGAGTAGGACCAAACAAATCTATATGGATCAACTCCAAAGGTCGTGATGTCATGATATCCTTGATTGACTTGAAAGAGGACTTGACTTGTTTCCCAAGTTGGCACGCATCGCAAATGCGGTCCTTTTCAAATTTCAAGTAAGGAATACCGTTCACCATTTCCTTATTGTTTAATCTAGATGGATGGTCAAAAGAAATGCGGCCTAATCTCCTATGCCACAACCAAGAGTCATCATTCGAGGCTTTCAAACAAGTAGCATTGCATAGCATATTAGATATGTCAATCATGTATACATTGTTTTTACGAAATCCAGAAAATATACATGTATTGGATTGTCTATCAATAACTCTACATGCGAGGTCATCAAAAACAACATCAAAACCTTTGTCACAAAGTTGACTCACACTCAAGAGATTATGCTTGAGGCCATCAACTAAAACAACATTTTCTATTAAAGGAGATGTACCAAGTTTAACATTACCAATACCAATGATTTTCCTTTGGCGTCATCTCTGAAGTTGACGGTGCCACCTTCATGGTATCTTGATAGGGTTGCGAAGTTGTTGATATCCCAAGTCATGTGCCTTGAGCAACCACTATCAAGATACCACAACTCCTTACGTCGTTGGGCTTTGGAATGTACCTACATCATTTAACAAATTTGTTGACTTTGGTACCCAAACTTTCTTGGGTCCTTGAATGTTAGTATCCGAACCCAAACATGATTATGTGATGCATTAATCCTATCATAGTAAAATTAACTAAATGACCTTTACGGCCATAATATGTGCATGCATACACTTTACCATACATGAATGCATGATGAGTGTGTGGAGTGTGGGCATGTTTAGGGTGCTTAGCATGATGTAAAGGTTGTGATTTATGAACATGAGCATGAATAGCATGTGAATGTTTCTTTGGGACATGTTCCTTAGAAAACATAGCCTTTAGTCTAGTTTTATCAAATTCACAATTCTTCAAAACTACTCCTAATGAATCAATTTTCTTCTTTAGCAAAGAAATCTCGTTTTCATCAATTTGTGAAAATTTACCTTTGTAATAAATCTTATAGTCATCAAAATCCTTTTGAGTAGAAGAGAGAGTTGAAAACAATTCATCTTTTCTTTTGTGAGAATGAAAACTTTGTGGTTGAGTGATTCATTTTCCTTTTTCATTTTCAAGTATTTCTTTTTAAGAAAATCATAGTTATGAGATAGTTCTTCAAAAGCTTCTCTTAGTTCATCTATAGATAGTTCACAATCAATGGAAGTATCGGGAGTTACCTTGCTTGTGCATTCATTTACCATAAAGCACATGTTGGCGGTGTCGACTTCCTCATCGGATTCACTCTCCGAATCCCAAGTAGCCTTTAAAGCTTTCTTTTTGTAAGGCTTCTTGGAGGTGGAGGGTTTGCCTTTGTTTTTGGGACATTCCGCAACAATGTGACCCGGCTTCCAGCAATTGAAGCAAATGATTTTCTTCTCTTCTTTACCTTGCCATCTCCTTCTATTTTGAAACTTTGCCTTGTTGTACATTCTCCGAACGTTCTTTACAAGAAGAGAAAGATCTTCATCATCCTCGTCGGAGTATGTGGAAGAGCTCTTGAAGGCAATGTCTTTCTTCTTGGGAGGAACCATCTCTTCTCTTGCTTTTCTTTCCATCTCATGGGTCTTGAGATTCCCAATGAGACCGATAAGCTCCATTTATTCCTTGTCATTGAGTTCCTTCAAAGTTGTGGCTTTGACTTCCCAAGATGGAGGGAGTGTACGGATGATCTTCCTCACTTTTTGGTCGTTGTCAATGCCGTCACCTAAAGAAGAAAGTCCATTAGTAATCTTTGTAAACTTAGTAACCATATTATCTATGGTTTCATTCTCTTACATAGAAAAATTTTCATATTGGGAATGAAGAAGGTCGATTTTTGCCCTCTTTACTTGTGAAGTTCCCTCATGAGTGACAAGTAAGTGAGTCCAAATCTCATGTGCAGATTGCAATGAATGACTCTAGAAATATCATTGTCATTAAGAGCTTGAAGTAAGGCATAGTGTGCCCTAGCATTAGCATCAAACTCTTTCGTGGCAATATCGGACCAAATGTCCTCATCACTAAGGGGTGCACTAAAAGGTTTGGTCACCGCCTTTGCAACCCGGCTCCCTCAGGATTGTAAAAACACGGTCATCTTAACCTTCCATATGGGAAAGTTAAGGCCATCAAACTTGGGTGGGGTCTTAATTCCTTCAGTCATTTTTACTAAGCGTATGAGGATGAAAAATGAATATAGTGATTAGCAATATAGGATCTCTCTAAGGTTGTTAAGCCAAGAGCCTAGAGACCAAAGCTCTGATACCAATTGAAAAACACCTAGAGGGGGGGTGAATAGGTGTTAATGCTAATCTAATGATCTTTTTAAAACAAGTATGTATGTATGACGTAATCGGTCACTCAAAATAAGAAATTGAAGCCGAATTCCCCGTGAAGGGCTCTAGAACTTCTCCTCTTTGATTCCTCTAGATTATGAGTTGAGGAGCGTAATTGCTTTCTTATTGAGATGAGTAAAGACCGAAAAATGCAAGTGAATGAAATGGAAGCAATGAAGTGCAAGCAAGAGGTATCACAAGATAAAAATGTAAAGCAATGAAAATAATAAGGAAACCAATCGCAAACACAAGTAATTTGTTTCGAGGTTCGAGCCACCGCTCTACGTCCCCGCCTCCACCACCGTGAAGGATTTCTACTAAATCCGCAAAGGGAATTACAAGAGGTCTACGCAAGACCGGAGTACCGAACTCCCACCAATCCAATCTCTACACAAGAGGGATCTCAACACAAGGAAAAATACAAGTAACAAGGTGATCAAAAAGACCACAAACTTCTCTCTTACAACTCCTTATAGAATGTGAAAGATTTTTGGCTCAAGAAGTGAAGTGAGAAATTCAGTTGTAATGAAGTAAGAAAGAGCTTGAAAACACTGAAAAACTTCAATCAAGAATGCACTTTAGAAAGTGAGAGCTTTGAAAATTTTCTTTCTTCTTGGAAACTAAATAATAGGAATTTTCTTGAATTTAACAAGGGACCAATGCCATCTATTTATAGGGATTTGCCATGAGCAAATCATCATTTAAACTAGTTTAATAGGTCAGATATTAGCCTCCAGAAATTCAGAGATAGTTGAACAAACATCAAAAATCAAATCCAGGAAAACAGATTCCAAGAAAGTAGCCGTTGGTGGCTGCTGGCGGCTGTCGGTCGACCGGCCCGGTCGATCGGCAGTCTATTTGGCAAACTAGCCGTTGGACTTAGTTGACCGGTCAGTCGATTGGAGGCTAAACAAAAAACATATCTTTGTTCTGTCGGTCGACTGGCCCGGTCGACCGACAAAACCCGAGAGCAAGGGTCAGTCGGTCGGTCGACCGGCAGACGCGCACAAACGTGCACGCCAAAACCACAAGGCCCGGTCGACCGGTGCGATCGACCAATCAGGCCTGAATAGGTCCGGTCTGTTGGCCCAAAGGCCCATCACTCTAGTTTTGATGATGATCAACTCATGTAGTTATGATACTAATGATCTTGTATTATTTAGTCTCAGATTTGTGATCAAGATCTTAGTAGGTGTGTAGCTTCAACAAAGGATTAAGATCAAGTTTTGGAGCTAGCACGGTTTGATTCAGGAGCTTGTGCATCAAGACCACATCAAGCACTCAAGAGAAGTCTAGCTCTTTGGATCGTGTTTGGACCAAGTCAAGAAGATGAGAAGACTTCAAGTGAAGCCCTTCAAGATCAAGACTTGTGCCTAGGTTTGTTTTTATAAGATTTTGTTTTAGATTAAAATGTAAAGGATAGAATAGTTGGTGGATTGCTCAAGTATATCTTACACACACACTCTTGATTTAGATGAGTTTTCATAAAAAATTTTATTTTGGAAAAATACCGATTTGATTTTTGGTATTCAAAGTTTACAAGTCTTTAACCAAAATCATGTTTAGTGCTTAATGTCAAAAACATAGATATTTCACCATGTATGTGTAGTAGATCATATCCATACACCCTATGCTTTCAAAGTGTTTAATATATCTTGTTTTTGTATTTGGAGAAGTTCTGGAAAAATAAGTTTTGAAAAATCAATTTTGGAAAAATACAGATTTTGTTTTAGCCAAAATTTATAAGTTACAAAAATAGTTCAAATTGTTTGTAACATGTCTTGATTTTACTCAAACATGTTTGTTTATTAAAGTATAATACTGAAACTATTTTTGTAGATTTTTCATGAATTTATGGGATTTATTTAAGAAATAAAAATCGAGTTTTTCAATCCCAAAATTGACCTGACCTGGCTTCTGTCGGTCGACCGGACCGGTCGACCGAGCTTGAAGTCGGTCGACCTGGTCGGTTGACCGACGTGCACAGACGTGCACGCCAGATCTGCTGGAGGACCGGTCGACCGACCTGGTCGACCGCAGAGAGCTTCTGCTCTCTGGAAAGCCCGGTCGACCGACAGAGAACTTTGTTCTCTGTTCCAGGCAGCGGTCGACCGGGCCGGTCGACCGACGCCACAATGGTAAATCTGACCGTTGGCGGTCGACCAGGCTGGTCGACTGTCAGCCGCCAAGGTTGAAAAATGCCCAACGGTTAGTTTTTTCTAGCCTATAAAATGAGACTTTTGGGGACTGTTTTAGATAAGATTTTTCAAGTAGTTTTGCACCAGTTTTTCCAACTCTTTTAAGAGGTTTTCTCTACTTGTGTTTGAGCCAAATACTTCCATTCAAAAGGAGAGTTTATCAAGAGTTTTTCAAAGTGATTTTTTTGAGTTTTTCACCATACATTCCATCCTTATTTTTCTCCAAACACTTGAGCTGTCCATTGATATATTCATCCTATAGGAGTGTTATTGTGAGATTGTTTTAGGTGATCAAAGTGTTGTGATCACCAAAGACTTCATCTTTGCTTTGAGGAGGCGGACATGTGAGTTCGCGGTGTTTCGGGTACTAGTGTGAACTTGGTGTTTGAGGTGCGGCCTCGGCAAGCTAGTGGGCTTGCGGTGTGTACGGGACTAGAGAGTCCAGGGAGTTCAAGTGTGAACTCGTCTTATAGGTGTTGCGGCACCGAGTGATCCGGTGGGATCGATTTTAAGGAAAATCCTTCAAGTATTGAAGGCGGGGACGTAGAGCAAGTGTGCTCGAACCTCGAAACAAATATCCCGTGTTTGCGATTGCTCTCCTATCTCTTACTTGTTTATATCTTGCATGCTTATATTGCTTTCATCTTTATATGCTAGATATATATTTGTGCTCACATTGTTACATGCTTGGGGATTGTTTGCTAACACTTGTATTCAACCAAGAGAGCCAACGCGGCACCTCAACTCTTATTTAGAGGAATCTTGAGGAGTTAGTTCAGAGCCCTTTACGGGGAATCTGGCTACACTCTTGTATTATACGTGGTGTTTAGTTTAATAAGTTTTAATTCCGCATTATTGACCATTAGATTAGCTCATCACCTATTCACCCCCATCTAGGTGATTTACAATTGGTATCAGAGCCAAGTGCTTTTGATTTGGGTCTTACAACCTAGAGTTAAAGATCCTCATTGTATAGCTAATCACAATATTTGTACACACACTATGGACTTCATGACACCTCCCACCTTTGACATCCTTAACATCCAAACTTGGAAGGTTAAGATGTCTTTGTACCTCAAAGACCTAGGTATTCATGTTTATCTTGCTACAATTAAAGATTCATATGTTAAAAATAGCAAATATATTGAGGCTAACTCAAAAGCCCTACATGCTTTAAAGAGTACCCTAAACAATGATTATTTTGTAGGGTTGCTAACATTGACTAAGCTTTTGTAGTGTGGAACACCTTAATCTCCCTTGGCGAAAAAAGAACAATACTATGCGGGGAGCGATTCGGATGTTGGAAGTGACACCTCCAACGTGTGCTACATGGTCCAAGGGGATAACCCCTTGAGGTAACTACCGAATCCGAGGTAGAAGAAGATGTTGATATGTCCTATGATGAGCTTACATCTTTTGTCAACAACTTCTTGAAAAATATGACATGCTTAGAAAAGATAATAAGAATTTGAAAAAGAAATTTGATTGCATGGTTAAAGAAAATGATTCTTTTAAAAATAAAGTTGCATGCATTGAAAAAGAAAATGAAATTTTGAAAAATGAGAATGTTTCCTTGCTTTCTAAATTAAATGATCTTTGTGAAGGAAACACTTCATTGAAAAATAAAATTGTTTTGGTGGAAAATCAAAAGGAAGTTGCTTTGCAAGAAAACAACTCTTTAAAAAGAAAAATGGTTGAAAATAAAAGAAAAATGTTTCTAAAAAGAAAAAGACTATTGATCATGCTCTTCATGCCACAACCAATGATAAAAATGAGATTAAATTTTTGAAAAATAAGGTAGATTGTTTAAGCTTAACTTTGAGCAAATGTGCTTTTAATCACTCTAGATTGGAGTCTTTGTTTTCAAAGAAACAAACTCCACATGTTCATGCACATCACCCTCATGCACACTTTGCACGCCACGATCACCCTCATACACATGTGCATAGTAGAGTGTACACTTGTACACATTGTGGCCGCAAAGGCCATTTAGCAAAGTTTTGTTATGATAGAATAAATTCTTCAAATTTTGCTAATAAAAATGTTTGGGTTCCATTAGATGCTAACCGCCGTGGACCCAAAAGAAAATGGGTACCAAAATCCCCACCTTCTGTATTTAATGTAGGTGCGGGCTCTCACAAAACGTGAGAGGGATGGTGCCTTGGTGGTGGATGCATGGACTTGATGGACACATATATTGATGCACCGCTATCAAGGAGGTTTGGAGGGACAACCACCATATTTTGGAGAATTAGAGCTTAATTCTTTGGTTTGGTAACTATCTCTAAACTCCTAATTTAGTTTACATGCTTTTCATTGATGATTTCCTTAGCATGTTCATGTTTTGTACTTCATGTGGTAAATACTTGTTTAAATGTAGTCTTTATCAAAACTTGGATATATACATGTACAAGTAGTGAGCAATAAATTTATTCAAATATGTTACACTTCATTGTTCATTTGTACTCACTATATGCACATGTATAACCTAGTTTTGATGATTTCCTCATTTACACTTGTTTTGCCTATTTTCATGTTTTACTTCATGTATATGCATTTTTATTCAAATCTAATAAATATACATGTATGCCTCTTGAGTCTCTTGCCTTCATGCAAATTATATCATAAACTCTTTTTATGTTTGGGATATGTATGCATATTGTTAATTTTGAATAAAAACATACATATATCTAGAAGTTTGTGTTTAAGATGAAAAATGAATTTTTATGTTTTTCATCTTTAATTGAAAAATGAATTTTCATGATTTTTGTTTTGATAAAATGATGTTTGTTTTAAGCTTTATTGATTACCTTCATGGAAATGCTAATTATATGATTTTGTACACTCACACTTTATTTGTTTATTCGTGACTTTGTTTCATGATTATTTTTGAGCTTTATAGATCTTGAGTGACAACTTTATGTATTTAGTATGTTTCATGATTTAGTTTCATGTTTTGGAGGATCTTTAACTAGTTTTTCAAAAATTATTTTAACTAGTTATGTATTCTTCATTTGGTAGTGTTTTCAATACTAAAAATATTTTCAAAATTATTTTCGAAAACCCTACCAACACCGTTATGGGTGGACGGATGGGTGAGTATGCCTTGTAAGCTTTATTGGAAAATCTTTTATCTTGAGCATATAAAGGGTGATAGTTATGAGTTATATACTTGATTTACAATGTTATTTTCAATTGGTATCTCAATTGACATTTTTTTGTATATACTCATATTTTATTTTCTATATATGTATGCTTCAATTCAAATAATATCAATTTCTATTGGTATTCTCTTTTCATACATATCTATATTTTAAAAATCAAGCACCAACAAATCATATATTTTATACTCGATTCTTAAGATATTTACATATTTTAAGCACAAAGTATGTTTATGCTAAGCTTAATTCAAATCTTATTTCAATTGATTTCTCAATTGGTATCTTTTATATGAGCTTATGCATTATCTTCAATTGATATTTTTCAATTGGTATTTTTTATCAAAATGTACAATATATTTCAATTGGTATCTATTGATCTATTTATTTCAATTGGTATCCATGAAAATTTATATTGGTATCAAAATATAAAATACTTTCTTTCATTGGTATCAAGATTATAATTGTATCAAAGTTTCATTATTATGTCAATTGATAAAATGTTTCAATTACAATTAAAAATACAAAATTTGTAATGTTTATTTACAATTGATATCTTAAAATTTGATTTACTAAGATATCTCAAAATTTGTTTTTATTTAGAAAATCAAAATTTTGTTTTAATAAGAAATACTAAAAATGTTTTGATTTGTATTTCCTATATGCAAGGGGAGTTTAACATCTCTTCTACATATAGATTCATGTTGAGTGTATCTTATATGAGGAGCTTGACAACTCTTCTATATGTGATACACGTGTGTAGGCGGAGCTTCACATCTCCTCTTATGCATTGCATATTATGTGTTATGTGCATTAGGGCTTGTCATCTCTTCTTCATGTAATGCATGTATGTAGGGAAGCTAACTTAGTGTCTTCCTCTTCATGAATGTATATCGCATATAACTCTTTATTGATTGATTTGAGTTCACCTCTTTTGAGAGGAAGAACATTGTTTTGTCTTTACTTTAATCCCTTGTTGATGAGTGACAAAAAGGGGGAGAAGTATTTTAGTATATATGCATGTTTTCCTTGCTTTTTATAAAGGGGGAGAAGGATTTATGTTTATGCATATTACTTTGTTTTTGCAAATAGGAGTAAAAGAATTTGATGAGTTTTATGCTTGATTGGCATGTTTATCTCCTTGTATTTGCATACATGTTTATGAGCCTTCATTGCATATCTTATTATTTATTGTTATGCATGAGTTAAGGGGGAGCTTCTTTGATGCTTTACTTTAATCCATGCATATATAACTCCATGAGTTTGTAATCATCAAAAAGGGGGAGATTCTTGGCCCAAAGGCCCATCACTCTAGTTTTGATGATGATCAACTCATGTAGTTATGGTACTAATGATCTTGTGTTTATTTAGTCTCAGATTTGTGATCAAGATCTTAGTAGGTGTGTAGTTTCAACAAAGAATTTAAGATCAAGTTTGGAGCTAACACGGTTTGAATCAAGAGCTTGTGCATCAAGACCACATCAAGCACTCAAGAGAAGTCTAACTCTTTGGATCGTGTTTGGACCAAGTCAAGAAGATGAGAAGACTTCAAGTGAAGCCCTTCAAGATCAAGACTTGTGTCTAGGTTTGTTTTTATAAGATTTTGTTTTAGATTAAATGTAAAGGATAGAATAGTTGGTGGATAGCTCAAGTATATCTTACACACACACAACACACTCTTAATTTAGATGAGTTATCATAAAAGAATTTTATTTTGAAAAAATCCCGGTTTGATTTTTGGTATTCAAAATTTACATGTCGTTAACCAAAACCATGTTTAGTGCTTAATATCAAAAACATAAATATTTCACCATGTATGTGTAGTAGATCATATCCATACACCCTATGCTTTCAAAGTGTTTAAAATATCTTGTTTTTGTATTTGGAGAAGTTTTAGAAAAATAAGTTTGGAAAAACTAATTTTGGAAAAATATAGATTTTATTTTTAGCCAAAATTTATAAGTTACAAAATAGTTCAAATTGTTTGTAATATGTCTTGATTTTACTCAAACATGTTTGTTTATCAAAGTATAATACTGAAACTATTTTGTAGATTTTTCGTGAATTTATGGGATTTATTTAAGAAATAAAAACTAAGTTTTTCAATCCCAAAATTAACCTGACCTGGCTTCTGTCCGTCGACCGGACCGGTCGACCGAGCTTGAAGTCGGTCGACGGGTCGGTCGACCGACATGCACAGACGTGCACGCCAGATCTGCTGGAGGGCCGGTCGACCGACCCGGTCGACCGCAGAGAGCTTCTGCTCTCTGGAAAGCCCCGGTCGACCGGGCCGGTCGACCGGCAGAGAACTTTGTTCTCTGTTCCAGGCAGCGGTCGACCGGGCCGGTCGACCGACGCCCAAACGGTCAGAAATTTGACCATTGGCGGTCGATCGGGCCGGTCGACCGTCAGCCGCCAAGGCTGAAAAATGTCCCAACGGCTAGTTTTTTCTAGCCCTATAAAATGGGACCTTTTGGGGTTGTTTTAGATAAGATTTTTCAAGTGGTTTTGCACTAGTTTTTCCAACTCTTTTAAAAGGTTTTCTCCACTTGTATTTGAGCCAAATACTTCCATTCAAAAGGAGAGTTTATCAAGAGTTTTTCAAAGCGATTTCTTTGAGTTTTTCACCACACATTCCATCCTTATTTTTCTCACAAACACTTGAGCTATCCATTGATATATTCATCCTATAGGAGTGTTATTGTGATATTGTTTTTAGGTGATCAAAGTGTTGTGATCACCAAAGACTTCATCTTTGCTTTGAGGAGGCGGACGTGTGTGTTCGCGGTGTTTCGGGTTCTAGTGTGAACTCGGTGTTTGAGGTGCGGCCTCGGCGGGCTAGTGGGCTTGCGGTGTGTACGGGACTAGAGAGTCCAAGGAGTTCAAGTGTGAACTCGCCTTTTAGGTGTTGCGGTACCGAGTGATCCGGTGGGATCGATTTTAGTGGAAATCCTTCAAGTGTTGAAGGCGGCGACGTAGAGCAAGTGTGCTCGAACCTCGAAACAAATATCCCGTGTTTGCGATTGCTCTCTCTGTCTCTTACTTGTTTATATCTTGCATGCTTATATTGATTTCATCTTTATATGCTAGATATATATTTGTGCTCACATTGTTACATGCTTGGGGATTGTTTGCTAACACTTGTATTCAACCAAGAGAGCCAACGCGGCACCTCAACTCTTATTTAGAGGAATCTTGAGGAGTTAGTCCAGAGCCCTTCACGGGGAATCCGGCTACACTCTTGTATTATACGTGGTGTTTAGTTTAATAAGTTTTGATTCCGCATTATTGAACATTAGATTAGCTCATCACCTATTCACCCCCCTCTAGGTGATTTACACGGTCGACCGCCCGGTCGACCGATAGGCCTGAAATAGTATTTGTATAGGAAAAAATTTAAACTTAGAGGAATTTTTAAAATATTTTTAAATGGCTAGATGATTAAGTAGCATGCTATAAGGGTTGGTATACATGATATAAATAAGATGTAAAAATATAAAATATTTAGAGACATGTATATCAACCAAGACATGTACCTAATTCAACTATCCAAAACAAAAACCGTATTTTGAAAAAAAATGAAAGTGTGTGTGTGTTTTCTTGAGCCAACTTATCATAACCTCATTCTTTAACAAACTAATTCTTACAACGGTTCTAGGTGACTACAAGACCTTCAAATTAGGGCTTCTCCATATGTGTAAAGCCCCGATCCGGAGGGTACGGAGACGTTACTGCGACGTATATACGCAGGTCAGAAATACCCTCACGTATATACGCTAAGCATCAGTACAGACAAGAATCAGAGTACGGAAACACGTGGCAATATACATTCCAACATAAGGATTACAAAGTTATCACAGAGCGTGATATATTGGTACATGTACATTATATCACAGCCAAGTACAAAAGTGAAAATTTACAATTTGTACAGTAAAAGGTGCTCACGGGCTGAAAAGAAGATCCCCGAGCTTGCAGGAAGGTTCAGGAACAGAAGGAGCTAAGACAAGTCAGCCTACTCCGAGAAATAAGCTTGATCTTCAGTGGAGGGCTCCGCTTCAGTCCAGGCTTCAGAACCTGAACATGCAAGTTCAGGGGAGTCAGAAACTCCCTAACAAATAGACAGGTGAATGCCAAATGTCGTGTAGAGATAGATATATGTGTGTTGATATGATCAAAACAGTATTAAGCATCAATAACTGTATCGAGAGTACATGTACAGTAAGTAAGAAATGGGGGCATAAAATGAAAGTGATAAGGTCTGAATAAATCTATTTCTGCCATTTTTTAATATTTATACTTATTACTCGTTCTACCCATAAGTCTAGCTATGTGTAATAGCGTCCCAGTACACATACATCCACATATGAGTAAATCGAGGCTGTTATTGGAAACCAACGGGGGTATCAACGAACAATGTTTACAGTGGGTCCTGTACATGCCCGGGACCACGGTCCAGAATGTTCCATTGCTGGTGCATGGAACCGGCCGCAAGGCCTACAGGAGGGTCTTATAGAATGCCCTTATCAAGATGGTACCAAGAAGGAGGGAGCCAGCACTCCCCTCAGTCGCCTGGAGGCCCACAGGTCAGACTGAAAATTTTAGTTGCACAACATGCCTAGTGCCACTGTAAACACGAACATATATTGATAGCCGCAAGTTTCCCCCGACCCGATGCAAGTTGTTCCTTTTTATGATTTATTATTTAATTATCAATTTACGGGAAAGCAAGTGCCTGGCAAGATCAGGAGTTAAAGAGTCATGAGTATTGTCATTTCAAGTCACTGTATGTAATACAGGATAGCGAGTACAAGATTCCCGTAAATATGACAATCTAAAATCAGGTATCAATATGTTATTGCGGGGCAAGTATCAAGTAGTAGCATGATGCATGTAAGTGTGCCGGAAAAATAATGTAATATTAGTCAATCATGACAAAGCATGAAAATCTGAAGGATGGCGAGAACACTCGCCTAAAGCTTTAAGAAGTACACCGAGAAATTCCAAGCTCTGGAGTCCAAGTAACCAATATTATATATATAAAAGGAGAGGAGGAGAAGGATGAATCAGAAAAGTGAGAATGAAGACGCAGGGGTCGCAGACGCGGGAGGTTGCGCTGCGTTGAGGTCACAAACGCGGGGTCCGAGATCCGCGTTTTAACACAGGAAGAACGCAGACGCGAGCACGTGCTCTACGTCGCGTTAACACAAGAATGCGAGAATCGCGTTTGAGAAATTACTTGGACGCGGGAGTAAGCTTCGCGTCTAAAATATATGAGAGAAAGAGGGATATGGAAATGTGAAAGACGCAAGAAAAAGGGGATGGAGACGCAGGTTTAGGAAAAACTAAACGCAGCAGTCAGCCAGAAATTAGTCGACTAGGGGTTATAAGTAAGTCGACTAGGGAATGGTTAGTCGACTAATAAGTTAGGGTAAGTCGACTAATCAGGGAAACAGAGAGTTACGCACTTCCAGGGCTTTTCATTAGTCGACTATAAATCAGGGACAAGTCGACTATATAAGCGATTAGTCGACTAACAAAGGAGGCAAGTCGACTTAACAGAAGTCAACCAGAGAGCACAACTATTTCTGGAAAGTGAGTTGGTCGATTAACAAAGGCATTAGTCGACTAATACAATGAGTAAGTCGACTAATAAGCAAGAAAAAGGAAGAAAAGGAAATAAGGAAGGAAAGAAAGAAAAACAAAGGAAGGAAAGAAAGAAGAGAAAAGGAGGTAGGCCGGCCGTGGCTTGGCCCGTGGTCGCCGGCGGCGGCCGGAGTGGGTGAACAAGGCCCCAAAAGAGAAGATTGTTAGTGGTGCAAGTGTAGTTCAATATAGATTTTTGGAGTTTTGTAATTGGTGTTTCGGAGGGCGAACCTATAGTTCGTTGGAAAGAGAATGGCGAGGAGAAGAAGATGATACAGTTGATGGTGAAAATGGTGGTGTGGGTGGTGGTGGAGATGGTGGTGAAGTTTTGGAAGTAATGAGTTTCTTTGATGTTTCTTGGTGAAAAAGAGGTTGAAGAAGGTGGTGTAGTTGTTGGAAATGGAGGAGGAGATAGAGGGGAGAATGGTGGAGGAGTTGGTGGAGTTTGGTGTTGGAAAAAATGGAGAAGGTGGGTTGTGATGGCCGGCTAAGAAGCTTGGGCTGCTGTTTTTGGTGGCCTTTGCTGGCTGCAAATGAAGAAGGAGAAGAGAAAATGAAAGAGAGAGAAGATGGGAGTGGGTATATAAAGGAGGGAAAAACTAATATAATATTGCCATTGGAATTCTTTTTGAATGCAACTTGCGTTTCAACAAAGAGTTGCGTCCTTCACAAAAGGCCGCGTCCCATTCCAAGAAATCCGTGTCTTGGCAAAAATAGACGCAGTGAAAAACTTGCGTCTAGGGAAAATGAAAGTTGCGTTTACAGAAAAGACAAAAAGGCATGGGTGTCTTGATCTGAGTTGATTTCTTTGAAGAATAAAGCATTAAATGCGGAATGGAGAGAGTCTCCACATTAATTGTTGAACCCAGAGTTGGTGGATCTCGCGTCAGGTAAGGAGAGAGAAAATAAAATATCCGGATAGAATTCCGGTATCTGGGAAAACACCGGAACTCAGGAAAAGCCCGAAAAATAAAGTATCTCAAAAAGTCTCCCAAAAATTCTCAAAAATAATAAATATTATTTTAAGATTTTTAGTGAAATCGGTTTTCAGAAATTCAATCTCATTTTCAAGATAAAAATCCTGAAGTCAACCGTTGACACCGGTCTATGCCAGGTCGGCCGGATTTTGATAAATTCTAAAAATTCTCCAAAAAATCATTTTGATAGAAAATATGATTTTAAGAAATACTGTGAAAGCCGTTTCTAGATTTTCAACTCCGTTTGTAAATTAAAAATCCGATAGTCGGTCAGCGACACTGGTCGACACCGGTTTTGAAGATTTACGATTAAATTCTGAAAAATTCCAGAAAATCATGAAAAATCTAGAATATTAAAAAATAATTTTTGAAACTAAAATCGGTCAAATTTGAATACCAAAAGGTCAAATCATGCAGTACTGCTATAAGAGTAAGATTTTAAATAACAGAAAATAAAATAAAATAATAAAAAAAATCACTCCAAAAATCAGGACATATAACTGTGTACGTAAACTGAGGATGGGGTGTTACAATATGCAAGCTTGAATCCTTGAACTCGAATTGAATCAACTTGAGTCAAAAACACCTTCCTTTAGGGAAGAAGAAATCTTGAATCCTTAGTACCCTGAAACACACTTAAACACTAAAAAATGATTAGTACAAATAACTATATATGTTTTGTAATCATCAAAACTCAACAACCGGGTGATTGTAACCTTGGGCCAACAAATTCAAGGGATGATCCATCAATCTCATCTTTTTAGTGCAAGAAAGAGACTCAAGGGCATCTCCAACCGACGTCGAAGTTGAGTAAAACTCTATTTTAGTATTTAATTTGTGTTTTAATCCAACGCCAAATGCTAACTCTATTTTGGAGTTTGTTACAGTGCTGCCTCATATTTGGTGCAACGTTGTAGCGATAGCGCAGGGATTTTTTTATTTAATTTTTTTGGATGATTTAATACTATTTGGTGAAATAGATTAATTGTTAGGAATTGATAAAAAAGAATGTAAAAGAAAAATACTTTTTGGAGTAATACTTGCTGCAATGGATTGGAATTGGAGAGGGAATTTGGTGTGACACCAACTCTATTTTGATAGAAAACTAACTCTATTTTTGAAATAATGGGTTGGATATGACGCACAGGAAAAATGAAGAATAACTATGGGAAGTGGAGGCAGATTTTGTTATTCAATGCAAGGAAAAGGGACAAGTTTTTGAAATAATTTTATTTTAAAAAATATTTATAAAATGATATCTCTCTTCAAAATAATTCCAAAAAACAATATTTGACGGGCCACATCCGCTAACGGTCGACTCGGGGCGTCACCGTGACATGTCACGTTGTTGAAGGGTTTTCACAAAAGTCCGCTCTTATCAAAACCGAACTTTGAAATTAATTTTTTATAAAAATCCGATCTTGACAGGGCCGAAGTTCCTTAAAAAAAGATGGAAATGTGTATGTTCTCTTAGCAAATTTTTTTTAAAAAACATGGATTTTTTTAAAATTTTGACCAAGAGAGCTCCTCTTGGCCAAATTTTTAAAAAGAAAATGGAATAAAATTCCGGGCCTCGACAAGGTCTGATTTTTATTCCATATTTTTTTATTTTTATGAAGAGGTCATATTATTTTATTTTTTTAATTAACTAAGAGAATGAAGTCCGCTGTTGTCAATGTTGTACTTGAAAAATCTACGTTTTTCAAAGTCTGGCGTTGGCAAGGTCGGACTTTTGTGAAAATCTTCCAGCAACGCGACGCGTCACGTTGGCGTCCCGAGTCATCCGTTGGCCGATGTGACCCAACGTGGCGCGTCAAAAATAGGTGTTTAAATTATTTTAAGGAAAAAAAATGCGACCTAAAAAATAAGGGACAAGGCTTTTATTTGTATTTTTCAAAATCGAACCTCATCTAACATGTCCCTTTCGATGTTGAAAGCGTGGCTCTCCAGCATTAAGAGAAAAGAAATATTCTCTTGTTTTTGTCCTCACAATCACACAAAAAAAACAAAATGAATTACTCATTCAATCATTGTTCGCTTTCTAAAATATCTTTAACATCTATCCTAGCTTTAATTCGTTCTTGTATATAAACATTTGCCTCCATTTTATCCAGAGTCAACGGCTGAGATCTAATCATTGCAAACCTCCAATTTTCCCCCCCAAGCGTTGTGCAGAAATTATTTTTCCGATAAACTTTTCAAAATTTATACTCTTACCCCCCAGCTTTTATCCTATTTGCAATCTCAATCCGAAACTTAATACTCCCCGAGTTCATCCCAAAAATTGACTCTCTCTCTCTCTCTGAGTTCTCCCCTTCATTCTCTCTCATGAGGCCCTGCCGAAACCCTAACGTCAATCCTAAACCGCTCCAAAGACTCAAAACCCCTAGCTGCTGCCTCTAGATCTGAGATTCAAGATCTCTGTCGTCTCAGATCCGCGCCTTGATCGCGCTGAAGATTCTCTCTCATCGTTCGATCTCATCAGCAGCACTTCATGGTTTCAGCGTCGAATCTCCAAGACTCCTCAGGTCGTCCCTTCGCAACCTCGTTCTCGTCGCAATCCGCGTCCGCTCCGGGCTTTCACCACTCTGGTGAGCGAGATTTCGAGGAAAAGGGCTCTTCTTGATTTGCTTCTTGATACTGTTGAGTGTACATTTTGGAGTCTTGATTGGGGCTGGATTGGAATTTTGCAGGCGGGATGCAGGGGCTCCACAGTAACTACGGGAGCTTCAATGTGCCGAACATGCAGGGGTCGCTGGCCTCGCGGAATGCGGCCGCTGCGGCGATGAGCGGAGTGCCATCGAGTGGCGTGCAGCAGCCCGGCGGTGGCATTTCGAGTGGGCGGTTCGGGTCGAACAATCTGCCCGTTGCCATGTCGCAGGTTTGTGTTTTTATGTGTCTTAGTTGGTTCTTGTGTTTAGTTTTAGTTTTAGTCTGCTATCATTGTTATCATTGTAAGCTAAGTTCCCCATTATTAAGTTTGTGCATTTTGTGATACATATGTTAGTTTGGAATGTATTGTGTTTGGCTCTTTGGCTTTACCCCATGCCACATAGTGAATACTTGAATGTAATGCTGATGCAACCGCTGCCTCAACAATCGCCTGCTCATGCCAGTGACGGTTCTTTAGCGCCATCTCAACCTGAATATAGAGAAGACAGGGAGAACTTGCAATCAAAGAGGGGAAATGGGCAATTTGATTGAGAATTTGGGCGAATTTGAGAGCGCCGAACTCTCTTACAACCTCAGTCTTCAGAATGGATAAAATCCCTAAATTTCAGCTTAAAAAAGAAAGATTAATTACACTCCTTGTATACCCTTCTCGGCATTGAGCAACATGGAAATGATATACTTAAGGGATTGAGTATCGGTTATCGTGTGGGCTTTTCTCATGCATCGGCAACCGGACCCAAACCCACTACTAACAATTAAAAAGAATCGGGGACCGGTTATTCGGCCAGCTCTGCCCATTTACTCGCAACCTGACCCAGATCCATTAACAACAAAATTAACCACCCGGACATCTCCTTCCTCAGCACAACATTGTAGCCTGGGTCGATTTTGACTGTAGCAGCTGTGGAGTTTCACTGTAGCAGGTGTTGAATTCGAGCCTGCATCAAAACTCCCCCTAAATGTGATCTTGCCTCAAGGCCGAAGCTCGGGAATTTCTTCACCAGAGTTCAATACTCCTCCCAAGAAGCTTCTTTAGCTAGGCAGATACCTCCATTTCACCAGTACCTTGGTGACATCTCTTCCATTCCGTTCACCATCCTCCTCTCAAGGATCAATTCAGGTTATAGGATTTGCTCGACAGGGTCAATGGGTGCCTGGTATTGTGCTTGAGTTGCCCTTCCCAGCTTCTTCTTCAACTGTGAAGCATGAAACACAGGATGAATTCTGGCCTTTGCAGGCAACTCCAGTTTGTAAGCAGATGTTCCCACCCTTTGCAGCATTCTATAGGGCCCGTAGAAGAGAGGAGAAAGCTTTTGAGGTCTTCGTCCACCTACAGAGACCTGCCTATAAGGTTGCAGTCTCAAATAGACCATGTCTCATTCCTCAAATTGCCTTTCAGTTCTCTCCTTATCAACCAGTTTCTTCATTCTATCATGGGCCTTCACCAAATTATCCTTCAACAGTTGTAGTGCAATGTCCCTCTCGATGTACTCATCCTTCACTGTCTAAAGTGTGGCAATCTTGGGCAAGTAACTAGCTATTGTAAGAGGTAGTTTACCATACAAAGCTTGATGGTGTGAGACTTTAGTAGAGCTGTGCCAGTTAGTGTTGTACCAAAATTGGGCCCAAGGCCACTTTGTCCAATCATGGGGTTAGTGTGAGTAAAAGCCTCTCAGACAAGTTTCAAGGCGCCTGTTCACAACCTCTATCTTAGACTGGGGGTGGAAAGAAGTGCTAAAGTGCAATTTGGAGTCTTGCAAAGCCCAGAACTCCCCCCAATATTCATTGGTGAACAAGCTATCCATGTCGGAAAATGACTCTGGGCAGGTCATAAAGCTGTACGCATTGTCAATGAGCAGCTGCCACTATTTTAGTTGTGAACGGGCGAGAGAGAAAGTGTGCAAACTTTGTCAACCTATCCACCACCACAAAGTAGTCTCACCTCCACTCTTTGGTAACCCTTAAATGAAATCCATTAAAATTTCTTCCCAATTTTGGTCAGGAATAGGCAAAGGTTGTAGCGGGCCAGGGTGGATGTTCTCATACTTGGACTTTTGGCACACTTCATAGTGCCTAATGAACTCCCTCTACCAGAGTGAACACCCATTGGAGTATCATGGTGTTCATAAATGAGCATTTGAGTGAGGGGAGGTATGCCTTATCAAAATCTTGTTCTTGTAATAGAACAATCCTCTCTCTCTTTTGATACTTACTCTGGTCAAGTGTGCCATCCTCCCATTCAGAGCTAAAATCCTGAAAGAACACGTGAGAATCAACCATGGATCTCAGCTGCCCCTAGGGATGTCAAACGGGCCAGGCACGGTGGGCCAAAGCGACGGCCGAGCAGAGCCTGCCCCACCTGCTAAACAGTATCGGCCTGGTGTTGGGAATTTGGGTAGGACTTGCGACCCCGTCGACCTGGACCCGGGCCGGACCCGGGCCGACCCGGTTATTTACATCTTTCATAAAAATTTAAAGTAAAAAAATTTACATTCATGAAATTTAATCCTAGGATCCATAATAGCAGAAAATAAAAATATAAGGAAAATTTTTAAAGTATTTATTAATATTTTCCCATGGGAGCAACATTATCTCAAAGAAATCATTATGTTTGCATGGAGAAAATATCTCGATAATTTCAGTTAACTCATAAAATTCTAAACTAGTCGTGGGATAATAAATACCAAAAATAATTTTTTACTCTTTCAAATCTTTTCAAAAATTCACAAATGCATTCACAAAGTTATCATACCTTATCGAAAATAAAATAATTAGGCAATTCTACAGAAATAAACATATTTATTGCTTGCTTATAAGGAATCTCTTTATTCAACATACCAACTAGTTCTTACATTTTGAGGTAATTTTTTAGCAGGTAGGCCTAAGCCCGAACAATATGTTTGAAGGTTTGTCTTCTTGGTCCGCTACTTTTAATAAATATAATAGTATCTCTTAGCTTCTGAATATAATCATTAATTAATTTCAAATCATCTTGTACACAATTTAATAATATGACAAACACATTAAATATGAAAAAAATTTCATTAAAAACAGGTTTTAAATAATTTTTCAAAATCTCAATTGCAGCAGTATTTTCGCTAGCATTATCAAATGAAATAGTAAACATTTGAAATTAATTCTATATTCTCTAGCAACATGTATTATAATCTTAGATTTCAAGCATTGTGAGGATGAGGAAACTTTTTAAAGCTGATAATTTTTTTAAAAACCAATCAGAATCAAAAAATGTGCATTAATAACAATATAATGATAGCCATTAAGAGCTTCTCAACAATCAGAAGCAAGTGCAATTTTATGTGACAAAGAAGACAAAATGCAATTAACAATAGGTTTTGTTCTTCAACTACTCTAAACATTTTTGATCTTATACATTCCTACTGACCGGCTCATAATCTGGATTATGAGTGATTCTAATATAATCCGTGAATGCATCGTCTTCAACCATACTAAATGGTTATTCTGACCGAATAAGTTACTTAGCTAAATTAGTTTTACGTGTAACACGATTATAAGTAAAAGTGCCTAGTGTGTCAGCTAAAGCGCTAATCTGGGTTTGTCGTGGTTGGTGTTCGGGATGTTTACTCTTAATATGTCTGCTTAGTTGGCCGGTTCTCGCATTTTTGAGAAAGAATATGAAATATTTAGATACAACTTGCATTGCAACAGTTCCTTTATCAAAATATTTCAAACTCCAGATTTAAAATTTATAGAGGTAGTTGATACCTCGGGAGAATTAATAGGTATATGAGAAGTAGTAGTAGGTTCAGAAGAAGCATTAAAATCTGTGTATTGTATGAATGAAATTTGTGGAGTGTCGGCTAATGGCAAATTATGAGTTTCCCACTGTTCATTACTCATACTAACTACCATGATATCTAAAATCAGAAGCTTGACTAGGGCGTGCTGATGAAAAATGTGCATCCATTTTATTTGCTAATTTCTAATTTTACAAAAATATAATTTCCAGGTTACCGAAAGAGCTTGTAGAGCTTGACAACTTGAGAGCTTGTAGTTTCTAGTTGAGAATTTTTTGAGAATTTTAGATATTTTTGTTGTGATGAAACAAAGTAGGGAAGATGGAGTATCTATAAAGGGGAAGAGGAGTGTTTTTTTGTACTTTTTTGCAAAAAATTTACCCTAAGCCTATTCTACCCATTGGGGGGTTATTTGCAAAAAATGCAAATAGTCCCCCAACGACCAAAGTAGCTGTTGGGGGGTTTGGAGATTTTTTCCTCAAACCCCCTCCAACGGCTATCGGAGATGCGGGCGTACCCGCATATCACGTGCCCCAATGGCTCTTTAAGCTGGGGACGGGCCCGTGCCGTGCCGGCCCGTGCCAAAGCCGTGTCGGACACGTGCCAAGCACGGGCCGTGGGCTACTTTACCCAAACGCGGGTTTGGCCCATAGGGGACTCTGGCCCGGATACTACCCGGGTCAGGGCCATGCCCATGCCTAAGCGGGCCATGGCCGCGCGGGTTATCGGGTCGGGCCAACCCAGTTGACATCCCTAGTTGCTCCAACCAGTCAGATTCCACTGCCGTGATTGTGTGGGCAGAAGCTTCTTCAGTATCTGCTTTCCTGATAGACTTTTAGGACCAACATTCTCCTTTCTTGTACTTCATCACAAACTTATAGTTGTGCAATTTAAGCAGCCAAGTGTGTTGTGCCTCTGTGTATAGTCTTTGTTTCAGCAAATACTTGAGTGGTTTATGGTCTGTCTTGATGATGACTCCCTCCCTTGCAAGTATTGTCTCCATTTTTTGACAACAAATGAATCACTAGCATTCCCCACATATGCTGAAGCTATGTTGTGTGGGCTCTTGAGTTCTGTGAAGGCAATGGCGTGGTTGTTTTGCATCAATACAACCTGAATCCTAGTGGCTGATGTATCACATTCAATGACAAAGAGTAAAGAGAAGTTGGAGTGTCAGAACTGGTGGTGAGGTCAGTGCTTCCTTCAGTGCCGCAAAGGCTAGCTGCGATTTTTCACTCTACTGGAAGGCATTCTTCTTTGTAATGAGGTGAGGAGTGCTATCATGAGGTGAGGAGTGCTGCCAGTGGTACCCTCGAATGAACTTCCTATAAATAGTGCCCAAAGTGAGTCTTAAAGGGCATCACTAAGTACTCATAGTGCCCAGAGTGAGTCTTGAAGGTTGTTTTGTGGATGTCTGCTTTGATTTGATGATATCCACTTCAAGAGTCAAACTTGGTGAAGATAGTTGGGCCATGTAACTCACCAAGTAACTTATCAATCAGAGGGATGGGTGTACTATTCTTGATGGTTCTCTGATTCTGTGCCCTATAGTCTACACAGAACCTCCAGGTTCAATCAAACTTATTCACCAGCACAATAGGAGAGGCATATGGCTTTTGCTGTCTCCAATGATGCCTGCCTCTAGCATTTCCCTAATCATCCACTCAATGATGTTCTTCTGCTCCAAAAGTTGCCTCCTGAGATTGACAGGCTCAACATCAGGGATCAGCGGCATCTGATGATCATGTGTTCTTGGAGGAGGTAAGCCTTTGATCTCCTCAGACAGTAGCAAACTTCCTACACAAAGTCTCCAGTTCAGGGTTGATCTCATCCTGCAATTGGGTTGTGACTTGCTCTTCTCTACTACAGACATAGATGACTCAACCTTTTGCAATCTGGAACTGTCCATCTCTTCAGTCTGCACCATCTCCATTGCCTCAGCCTGTACACCCCTGAACTCCCAGGTTCCTCCCTCTTTTGAACGCCTCACACTCTGATTCTTGAAGCTCAGAGTCTGTTCATCCAATGTTTGCAGCCAATCCACTCCCAATACCATCTAACAACCTCCAATTGGGAGAATGTGAAAGTCTGACACAATATCTGCACCCTGACACTTGATGTGCACAGACTTGCACAACCCTTCACTGTGTAACTTATCACCCCTGGCCACTGTTACATTGAAGGGAGGCTCTGGGATTATCTGTAGCCCAGTTCTTTGCACTACCTCAGGGTCTATGAAGTTGTGAGTTGATCCAGTGTCTAGCAGTATGCTCACTGGCTTCATGTTAACTTGACCCAGCAACCTAATAATTTTAGGTGATGAGTTCCATCCATGGCATGGAGAGATAACTCTGTACTTTTTGTATTCCTTTTGCCCTTGGGGTTCCAATAAAATTTCCTCCTCTCCTTCCTCCTCGGAATTGCCCTCCAACCCCTCACTCTCAATCAACATGATGCTCTTACTCTTACACTTGTGATCAAAGGTGAATGGCTCGTCACATTTGAGACACATGTTCTTATACTCTTCTACTTGAGCTGGGGTCAACCTCCTTACTGAAGCCTGCATAGATGGCCTTCTCTCCTTACCAGTTGCAGTAGTGGCTAGAGCCTGCCTGATGAAGGAGGATGCAGTGACGAAATATTTGAGCTTTTGGAGGGTTGAAATTTGCCCAGTCTCTTCTCTATGATGGCAACTCTCTGGCACAAGCACTCCTATAGGCAGCCACCATGGTCATGGGCTTGTTCAGCTTCACCTTTCCCCTCAAGTCCTCTCTTAATCCAGAAAAAACAAGCTGATTAGATTTCTCTTTGAATCATCTACCAAATGAGCCAATTTAATGAATGATTTGTGATACTCAGTCATTGTCCCTGTTTGCTTCAGATTGACCAGAGATGCCATTGGGTCGTCTAGCTCATCATGCTCGTACTACATTATTCATAAAATTCGTGTCAGTATACACACCCTCCTTTCTGTTTTTGCAACCATCTCCACCACACCAATGCATCATCTCTAAGATAGAATATACAGAACTCTACCCTTTCCTCCATTGGTGTCTGATAGATGGCAAACGTGTGCTTCATCTGATACAATCAATTTAGTGCATCTCCACTTTCATTGAACATTGACACATCTTCCTTGGGATTTTTAGGGAGAGGAACCTTAACCCACCACCACGGGATGTGGAAGTTTTGTGCCTTCGAGCCGCCCACAAGTCCATCTCCTTCAGGCTCACAGAAGCAGTGGTCTCGCAGTTGCCATGGTCGGAATCACATATTTAGGGCTAATTTTGGGGGGTTCGGATAGTGGAGCTTCCTCACCGATTGCCCTCTTTCCCCTCGTCTAGCTTCCCCAGGCCCATCTCTCAAACCACCCTATTAACTCCTCCTGGTGATCGACCATCTATGCCTGCATCCTATCCTCCAAGGCTCGTGAACAAGCGTCCATCCTTTCCTCAAAGGCACACATATGAGAACCCATCCTCTCCTTGAAAGCCTGCAGGCGTATGTTAAATTGTCGGTCCTTTTGAGAGTTTCAGTTGTTACTAGCTCTTACGGATCTGCTCTAAGCTTGGGGTAAAGGCCAGCACGATCACTAGGACGTACAGCCGATCCAAAGGGGTTAACCTCCTTAGGATAGTCGTCGACCTCCTCGAGTTCGTCAGCGAGCTGGCGCTTTGATACCATTGATGCAGCGCTGCCTCGACGATCGCCTGCGCATGTTGGTGATTGTTCTTTGGCGCCATCTTGACCTGAAATCTAGAGAAGTCATGGAGAACTTGCAATCAAAGAGGGGAAATGGAGAATTTGATTTAGAATTGGGGCGAATTTAAGAGCGCCGAACTCTCTTACAACCTCAGTCTTCAGACAGGATAAAATCCTTAAATTTCAACTTAATAAAGAAAGATTAATTACACTCACTCCTTATATACCCTTATCTGCATTGGGCAACACGAAAAAGATATACTTAAGGAATTAGGTATCGGTTATTGGGTGGGCTTTTCTCATTTACCCGCAACCCGACCCAAACCCACTACTAACAACTAAAAGGAATCGGGGACTAGTTATTGGGCTAGCTCTGCTCATTTACACACAATCTGACCCAGATCCATTAACAATGAAATTAACTACCTGGACATCTCCTTCCTCAGCTTGACATTATAGCAGGAGTCAAGTTTTACTGTAGCAGGTGTCGTACTCGAGCCTGCATCAAATGCCCTATAAAAAATTTATTATATTGCTCCTTTTTATTTTTTTGTGAGACTCAAACTTGGTCTAGGAGAATTTGGGAGGTTTTCTCCTTTTTGCATGAGCTTACACTGCATGACTAGTAAGATTGATTTTTTTACTCGATCATTAATCCTCCTGTAGACTCTTTTATCGTTAGCTTACTTGGGAATTTCCCCCCGATTAATTTATCAGACTAGTTCACGGAACTTGTGTTCCATAGAGGATGGAAACAATGATGTTGAACTTGGGAAGTTTCTTCCTACAAAAATGAGTTGGATACCAAGTGCAACTCCAAATTGATAAGGCCTGAACAGTTTACCAGATTTTACGTGTCGGAACTCCCTAAACTGGTGCAATATGCATGATGAAGGAACTTGTGTGCTTCAGACGCTCTGACCTTGAAAATCTAATCCTTTTCCCAGTTGTAAGTTTGTAAATTCACATTGAATATTACTGTGTGACCATAGCAAGCCTTTGATCATGGAAGTGAGATTGTTTATGGAGTATACTTGCACTTCAGAAGATTTCAAGGAAACAATTGATTGAATCTTACATCGTCTAAGCTTTCAGAATTTGTAACAACTTCATGTCTGAAGAAGTTAGGGGATCAACAAAGGGGCTGCCGTACTTGGACACTCCCTGACAAATATCGGTCACTTCAATGTTTCAATGATTTTATAATATTTTTCTTAGTTTTAGACACCTAGTTGGCACGTTTGGCAACACTTTGCACTCCTTTATCGTGCTCTTGCTTTTATAAATTCTCTTTTTCATCCCGTTCAATTTTAGTGTTCAAGGTTACTGGAAGAAGATGAAACACAATCAACATTGACTCATAATATTAATGATCAAGTTAACAGCATTTGGTTTTCATTTAACTAATTTTTTTATGAGAATTCTATGTTATTTACTAGCCTGATTACGTGTTCTGAGTCTTTTGTGATTTTTGCTCTATTGTGTCAAATTTTTAGTGTTTTTCATGTCCATATTTGTGCTTAACAAGAAAGGAATTTGGAAGGCCAGCAAACCTAATGTTATGCAATTTAAGTTTTCTTAACCAAAGAGCCAGCCCTAAAAAATTGTCCTTGAATTAAGAGTCTCGATGAAGAGGGAAGATGGGATATTTTCATGGGAGGCACAGGTCAAAAGCTCAATTATAAACTATCCTATGTATTCATATTGCAAAATGTCCACACTTGTTATATGACGTTGCTATCAACTGAGAAACATTTTTCTCCTTGAAATGTCTACTGCTAAAAATCTGTTTTCCTTATCTTTTGTTTTGTCACAGATATCACATGGAAGCTCACATGGACATTCTGGTGTCACAAACAGAGGGGGTATCAGTGTTGTAGGAAACCCTGCGTTTAGTAGCAGCATGAATGGAGTTGGTGGTTCATTACCTGGGATTTCGTCAAACTCTGTTACTGCTGGCAACCGTAGCTCTGTTCCTGGTTTGGGAGCATCTCCAATTTTAGGAAATGTAGGACCTAGAATTACAAATTCAATGGGAAATATTGTCGGTGGAGGGAACATTGGAAGAAGTATTAGTTCCGGAGGACTATCTGTACCTGGCCTTGCATCGCGGGTAAATTTGGCTTCTAATAGTGGATCAGGGACTCTTAATTTACAAGGACATAACAGATTAATGAGCGGCATGCTTCAACAAGGTAATGGTCTTAATCTCTTTAGAAATATCTAACATAATGTCAAAAGACATAGAACTTAGTATTATGTTACACGCACTAAACAAATTGTTCTTTTCTACATACATCCTTTTACATTTCACAATTTTCGGCTGTTCACTATGATCTGATGCCACTAGAATTAAGATTTTATTACATCTTGTAATAGACATTAGAATGTCATCATTGACATGATCGCCTGATGTCTGCAATGCCTTAATTTTACTATCTCAAATTGTTTATCTCCATGTCTTCCTTCAGACACTGGAAGCTATTAGGGTTATACACATATCTTATTAAACAATTATCTTTATCATTTAACTTGACAAATAACTGTTTTATCAGTCATTTCTTAATATTGATTTTATTCCATGTAATATATACACTCTATTTTCATGTCTAGGTAATATCTATGGCTTCTGTTACTATTGGTTTAATATGTGCTGATGTCTGCATCATCAGTATCTTCTGTTAATTAGCATGTATTCTGTTCTAGCTAATGATAGCTTGTCCTTGTCATTAAGGCATTTTACACAGGCATATTAAGACATAATTCTTTTTATCAGTCTTTTATATTAAGTTTATCCCATGTAAAATTGACACTCTTTCATGTCTAGGTAATATCTATACATTCTGTTAATATGGTTTGACATGTCCTGATGTCTGTATCATCTGTATCTTCTGTTAACGGGCATGTATCCTGCTCTAGCTAATGGTAGCCTGTCCTTATCATTTAATCATGGCTGATCATGGCTGCATTTTACACAGGTAGCTTTTACTTGTGCTGATTATCTAGTTATGCCTCAAGACTGCTTAGAATATGAAAAGGAATATGTATGTATGTACTAAGGGCCTGTTTGGTTGTCGGAACTGGCCGTAATTCGTAAGTCGTAATTAGTAAAGTCTTTTACAGTTGTAAATGAGTTACATACATGTAAGCTTTATGATGTTTGGTTGGTAATATAAAGTTGTAAGTGGAAAAGTGTATTGTGTTTTACGATGTTTGGTTGTCGTAATGTGTAAGTCGTAAGTGAAAAAGTTGACCACAAAATTAACTATTTTGTGATTTAAAAAGTTTTAATATTGTAAATAAATGTTAAAAATGCTAAATATTAAAAAAAATTAATATTAACATAAAAAATAATACAAATTTGCATGACCACAAAATTAACTGTAACTGGGCTGTAAGTGAGTGGTAATTGGGTTGCAAGTGAGTGATAATTGGATTGTGTAAGCCCTTTACGAATTACGGTCCAAACAAACGCCGTAGTTGTAACTGGGTTGTAAGTCATTTACGATTTACGGACTTTTATGCGAAACAAACGGCCCTAAGTCAATGACATCTAAATCTATATTTGAATGGCTTTAAATAGGTATCATGAGCTTTGCTTTTAAATACATGTGATAATAATAGAATTGGTATATTGAAATTATATATGTCTCATAAAAGAAGGCGATTATGAAGCCTGAAACCTAAATCACCATATTGAATTTACCAACCAGTTGTGAAAAGGGGAAATCATAGTTCTAGATGAAACATTGAAACTTAATCATCAAAATAAAATTTCTACGCAGTTTAAGTGAGGAAAAAGGCTTGGAATCTGTTCGGTCATTCCTAGAATTTTTCTCAGTGGAGAAGATTCCATGAACTTATTGTATATGAATGAGATTGTTTGCATAGAAACAGAGAGTAGAGACATAAAAAGGAGTGTTGGTCTGGGACAAATCACAGAAAGTTCCCCAATGCAGTCTTCCCCTCAATCTATATTGAACACCCCTCCTTTCCTTTCCACTCCCTTTCTTTTCTTCTTAGTTCTAGTCCTGCTTTTCCATCTCTTTTCTTTATCTGTTGTGTTACTTTTTTTCTCATCTTATTCATTGATTCTTTACATTTCACCTAAACACAAGTGACTGAAACAATAAATTGTGCTCGTTATGAATATTTATCAAATGGTTGGTGAATGTAGCATTCTTCTTCACCATGGATTAGTCTGATTTCATCAGACTTTGTAATGAAGGCATCACACCACTGAGACGACTGTTTGATCGAGTTTATTATAGAAGACGACGTATTGCCTTACTTTGGTTTTAGCTATTTTTATTTTAGTTTATTTTGCTGAATTAAGTGGTGTTTTCTTTTGTGTGGAAGTTTAGTACCACATTGGTTATTTCCTAGAAGTGCACTTTTATAAAGCCTATAAATAGGCCCCCAAGACTTCTTTTTGGATTATTATTGAATGATTAAAATTAAAAGTTTTCAAGTTAAATTGTTGAGATTTTGCTCTTGAGTTTTAGGTGTGAAATCTGTGATGCAAGGGGTGTGAAGCGCAAAACCCTATCCAAATTCCCAATTCCTCTTAAAACTCTGGTTCACAATTTTATTTTAAAGGTGATTGCCATCCATTTGTTTTACATCACTTTAGGCATATAATTTACAAGTAGTACTCTTGACCAAGTGCAATACACTACATGCAAAATGTAAACACCTACAGGCCTCGTTTGGCTAGTGGAGTTATCTCAAGAGTTGAGCTAATTCTGACTAACTCTTGCCAACTGACCAAAAGATGGCAAAATTAAACAAGTTACGATGAAACTGGATTTATTCCAAACCACCTCAAAGTCCACCCAATTCTCCAAAATTAAAGAGTTGCTAATTCCACCAAATTGTTAGCATTAGCCTTTCTAACTTTCTCCCTATCTCAATTTCTAACTCTAGCTAAATCTAATTCCATCCAAACAACCATTTTCACAATACTTGCTAATTTTTCTAAATCTCTCAAAAATCCTCATTTCTCACTCCTAACCCCACTTGCCAAGCGAGGCCGTAAAGCTTATGCATCTTTTTTGTTTGGACATATTCAGTCTACATGTAGGGGATGAATTATGTATCAACAAAAGCTGTTTGGGATTTATAATGTTTTTATAAAGTTTAAACAGTGAATGTTTCTTTTTGTGTATTACCTTTTTACATCACCCAGATATATGCCTTTAGTTCAAGTATTGTGTCATGGATAAGAACAACTTTTGACCTTTTATAGTAGTACTTTCCGTCAGATAGGTTAATTCATCGTAATAGCACATGAAGCATGCAATTGCTACTAACTGATGTTTATACAGCAGCCCAAATGCTTGGCATGCTTGGAAATTCTTATCCTACATCTGGAGGTCCTTTATCTCAGAACCAAGCACAAACAGGAAATAGTGCATTAGGTTCTATGGGGATATTAAATGACATCAATTCCAATGATAATTCTCCTTTGACATAAATGATTTTCCTCAGTTAAGTGGGCGGCCAAGTTCTGCTGGGGGACCACAAGGCCAACTAGGTAAATAAAGAGGACAAGAATCACTCATGTCTCATGTGCCTTGTCATGCTATCGTATGTTAACAGAACCTTTAATTTGCAGGTTCGCTACGAAAGCAAGGAGTCGGAGTAAGCTCGATTGTCCATCAAAGCCAAGAATTCAGCATTCAAAATGAAGATTTTCCTGCTCTGCCAGGATTTAAAGGTGCTATCTTCGTCCGATTATCTAGCCATAAGTTACTTACTTCAGAGTATGTGTGTGCATCTGTGTTGACTGTGGCGTTTCAAAAGATGTAACCTGAGGTTGCGCCCTTGCCCTCAGGCACTCTACACCCAGAAATCACCTACAAGGATATGAAGGCTAGTTAATGGCCTCTATCTCATCACCCATCTTAGTTATTCTGGCTCCTCACTTCAATGGCAGTTAGGTTACTTCTAGGATTACCCCAAGAGGGTTACTACCTACCCAAATATATGTTTAGTTTTGATAGTAGACAACAGTTTCCATTACCTGTGCTTTTGTATTTTTGCTTTTTTCCTTTGCTTTATGGTGCAATGTACTTGAAAAAATCAATACAGCATTTTATGCACTTCCCAAATCTTGAAGCAATGCAAAAGCTAAAAAAATGTTGAATCCTCTTCCAAATGTATAGCATGTAATATCATAGTGTTTGTCTGTCTCTGGAACAAGATAACTTCTACCATTGCACGTGTGTTTTGGGTTCATGCACATTCCTTTGCTGGTGCAAATGCGCTTGAAATATGAACAAATCTTGAAGCAGTACAGTGGCTTAAAGAGTGTCAAAATCCTATTCCAAAATATACCATCAATAAAAGGAGAGTTTTAGTCATATAACCATTCTAGGTGCACTGTAGGCCTGCTTCAATTTTTTTATGCTTTATCTATTTTCTCCTTATATGAATTTTATGTTATTACCTTTAAGATTTTACTTTTAATTACTTAATTGATATATTATTTATGCAATCTTGTACTTCTTTCCTTTTTCTTTTCTAGTTTCTGATTTCCATTTTTTTTTATTATTTTTCAAAAGATCTCACCGCTTCTTTGCTCATGAGCCTTTGCCCTGACACGTTGCTCCCTCCCACACATTGTGTTGTGTATGTTCTTGGGTGTGTGCATGCTGTATCGCGAGGATATAGAGGTGCTTTTTGCAGCCTACTCCTCTAACCTTCATCTCCTTAAGCAAGGTTCTTAGATTTTTTATAAAGAACATGGCTGCTGGTTTTATATTTAATTATTTGAAGGAGGATTTGACACTTCTTTAGCCATTGGATTGTATTAAATTACTGTGCTTCTATCGCCCACACTTAATCATTTCCATATCCACTAGACTCCAACAAAGTTTTGAGTTAGATTATCTAATGCAATCCACCATCGTTTACTCTGGCTGGAGGCATGTAGTCAAGTAACATTAAGCACAAAACTGATGTATTTAAGAAGTACAATTTTGTAGCATGGTATTGCTTCAAGGTTTTTGCAATCCTTTGTTAACTTTTACAAGCATGCTGAAAGCGATGCTCAAAGAGCAAAGGCACATGAACAAATCTGGAAGCACATTAACAAATAAGAGGTTATTAAACTTATATCCCATGGTTAAAGATAGAAGTGTAGTCTAGTGCACCCCGCCGCACCGCAACCCCCACCCCAACCCCCCCCCCCCCCCCCCACCCCATAAAAAAAAAAACACACACGCACACACACCCAAAAAAAAAACCCCAACACAAAAAAAAAAAATCGACATTTTGTATACATTTAGTTAGCGCTTTAGTTATGTCCCAATTCTTTCCCAAAGAAATGGATTAGGATTGATCTGTTGGGAAAAGATTGCACTTAGTTGGTTATCAATCAATTAGGGATGTAACATTTGACTCTTTGAATTCTGTGTGAGTTTCACATGGAGACTACTGCACAGCTTTGTACGGAATTTGGAGGGCTGCTTTGTTATTTCATGAGCTTAAACTGAGTGACTGAGAAAAGGTTGGTCTACTGGCACGGCTACTATTCACTTACAAAGTGAGAACCAGCTTACAGAATTGATGCCAACTTGGCAACAAGTGTTGTAAAATCTCGGACAGTTCTTTTCTGGAGCTTCTTGACTTGAGTCTTGTTCCATAGCTGACCTTTCAATGTTTAAAGGCTTGGGGATGAGTTGAATTATTAACTAATATTTGCATGGGTAAGGCTAAGCTTCATGTAATACTTTGAAGTCTTTAGAAGTGATAACTTTATTCCTTCATAGCAATCCAATCATGTTGATATAAGCACTAACATTAGCATTATGGTACAGTTCTAAATATTTACACCAATTTATGGATTCTTTTTCACTAATTTTTCTTATAAGGGTGACATCTTACTCCTTTGTTACTCCCCCCCTTTTTTTGAGCTAATCCTTTGCTACCCCCCCCCCCCCCCCCTCCCACAAATCTGTTTTTGACAATTTAATGTTATTCTTTTTTATCTTACCATCTTATTTGGCTCTACAAATAAATTCTAGCGCTCCCCTCACTAGGCCTTCTGCAATTTTTTCGTCTTTTACACCTTTACGGTCTGTCACTTCGACATATTCTGGGATGGCACAATTCTTAGTCCTCGTCTAATGTACTCGTTTCTCACTTACCCCTCATAATTGCACTACACATCCATCTTATAGTTCAGATTTATGCTGCATTCCTCTTATTTGCTTGGACCATTTTTATTAGGCAATATCACAATCTGTTATTTGCTGACATTATTGTCGTACACTGAACTTTTCTTTCCCCTTTTATTCCGATATGGTGGTCTTAATCTCCCTAGAAGCTCCAGTTTCCCTCTGTTATCCCTAGTTTTATTAGATAACTTCCCTTGTCTCTTAAATCTTGTACATACTAGATCTACTAGGATAGTGATCTGCTATATCTTGTTGGATACAACACACCTATCAGATGATGGCAATGATTCATGTATGAGCAATGCAAATTTCCAAAATCCCAATACCATATATTGAATTCATTGATAAGAATATATGTATACACTTGATTCCTGGAAATATGCTATGGGTGCCATAAAACACATATTCATATTATACTTATCAAGAAGTACAAGTGGTATCTGTGTCTATGACACCACAGACTGAAATTGTTTCATTTCACCAAGATCTTGCCATCAATGTTTGAAGAAACAAGTCTTTTGAATTTATTGAAGGCATTGATCTCAAAAAAGTATGCATCGTAAGGCTAAGCTTCATGTAGTAGAGAATGAATTTCTAAAAAGTAGCCATGCTATGTACACCATGTCGAGCAGGGATGTAGAGTTGGAATTTTGGTAGTTTTCTAGGCTGATAATTAAAAGGAAAGAATAGTAAAAAGAAGTGAAAACAATAATATCCATAAAGATAGAACGATCTTAAAAAGTGGAAGAAAGTGATGAATGATTTAGATCTTCTTAGACATTTCTGAAGTCAAGATAAACTATAAACCAGCACACTTCGAGATCTTTTGGGACTCTTCTGGTCCATATCATTTGAATGTCCCAAAATACTGCTTGGCAGGGTCCTGCAGCTCCGCCAAAGCTCAGTCCAGACGGACCAGACCTAAGCGGCTAAGCGTTTTAGAACGGTACACAGTACTCTTTGGTATATGTATTATGAACCTGTAATTATTCTACACAAATCCTCCACATCTTTGTTATGTGAATGACTATGATCGATCATCAATTTAAAATGTTGTGCCTTTTTTAATTTCTTTTTTGAATTATTTGTGTAGGTGGTAACTCAGATTTTTCCATGGATTTGCATCAAAAGGAACAACTTCATGATAATGTTTCTATGATGCAGTCACAACATTTCTCTGTGAGTTCAAACTACTATGCTAATTAATATGGTTCAGTTATTATTAAATCATCCATTTTTACTGAAAGATTGAGGTTTTGCATTATACCACAGATGGGTAGATCTGCGGGATTCAGCTTGGGTGGGACTTACCCATCTGCTCGTCAACAACAGCAACATGGTACCTCTGTCAGTAGTGCTGGGGTTACATTCACGCCTGGAAGTAATCAAGACCTTATCCATCTACATGGCTCTGATCTCTTTCAATCTTCACATGGGACCTATCACTCTCAGGTATTTTACTGTCTTAACGATTTGGCACTCTAGAAAAATTCTCATAATGGGATAGTTCTTGTCTCTTACATAACCATGATACAAAGATTCCACATTTGTCTTATTTTAGATTCAAAATAGTGGGCACCCTAGCATCGGCTTGAGACCATTAAACTCTCCAAACCCAGCCTCTGGTATGGGTGCATATGAACAGCTTATTCAGCAATATCAACACCCACAGAATCAGTCACAATTTCGTCTTCAACAGATGTCTCCTGTTAGTCAATCATATAGGGATCAGAGTCTGAAGTCATTGCAGGCATCACAACCAGCTCCTGATCGGTTTGGCTTGCTGGGTTTGTTAAGTGTTATAAGAATGAACGATCCGGATTTGACATCTCTTGCATTGGGATAGACTTAACAACACTAGGATTGAACTTAAATTCGACAGACAATCTTTATAAGACATTTGCTTCACCTTGGTCTGATGAGCCTGCGAAAGGAGAACCTGAGTATTGCATTCCGTCCTGTTATTATGCCAAACAACCACCCCCACTGCAAGTGAGAGTTGACCAATCTTGTAAGATCTTCTAATTCTTGTTTCTTTTGGTTTGGTCATACTAATTTGCTGTTGTGATTGCAGCAAGGGCATTTTGCGAGATTCCAGCTATCGACCCTGTTTTACATTTTTTACAGGTTTCTCTTTCTTTTAGTGGATATATGATGTTATTGCTGCACTGTATGCATTCCTTTTCCTGAGCCAGATCTTTGCTTTTACGATGCAGCATGCCGAGGGACGAGGCTCAACTGTACGCTGCACATGAACTGTAATCTCTCTCTCTCTCTCTCTGTGTGTGTGTGTGTGTGTGTGTGTGTGTGTGTGTGTGTGGACTTCCACACACGCACGCACAAAAACCAAACTGTGTGCATGCATGCTGATAAACTAGGTTGCACACACACACGCGCGCGCGCAAAAGAGGGTTAATTGCAGATACACCCTATGTACTATAGACACTGGAGCAAATACACCGCCTTAACTCTTTTATTAGTAGACTGACCCCCTGCATATTTTTTTAAATTCAAATTGGGTTAATTTAATATATTTTTAATTTTCCTAACTACCTTTTAGCAATATTACTATTTTATATTAATTGCTTCTCTCCCCCCATATGAAATTAACCCAATTTGAATTAAACAAGAAATATGAAAGCAGGGAGTCTGCTTGCTAATAAAAGAGTTGAGGGGTGTATTTGCTCCAGTGTCTATAGTACATGTAGTGTATCTGCAATTAACCAAAATAAAAAAACTGTGGTTGAATGCAGATAAATATGTTGTGTATGTTCATCATCATTTAAGCCTTTCCGTTTCAAAATGGATATAGATCATGCCTTTGTGCATGAGATCATCACCTTAGGCTTTTTTTTTTCAAAATGGAGTTGACTCTGGTGTGCAACTTTGTGGTGAGATGGTTCTGCATGTGTTGTGACAAATCATTTTATCTTTGTGGACAAGTTAGGGGCTTGCCATAAACATAGCGTGCAAGTTAGGAAGTATGCGGTTAAAGCTCATGCAACAACCATGGGGCATAGTCTTGATGAAGCAGGGCTAAAGATGTTAGAAGTCTTGAACTGTGTCTAATACTCCTTGCATAAACCCTGTGGCATATTCCATTTTTTAACATTTTTCTTGAGGGTGTTCGCAAGTCATGTTGGCTTCATTGGTTACTCCACATTTTGGCAAAGAAGAGAGGTGGCTTTTGAAGTAGTTTCATTATAAAATTTCATTTGTTACCTAAAACTTTTTTTTTGGTTCCTGTACACAATCATTTAATAATCCGCTACGGGCAATTTTAACTACATTTTCCTCAAAAAAGTTTTTTTAATTTTAGAGAAATATGTTGACAATGCCTTTGCCATGTTTTGGTGAGTTATACCCAATGCTCCTTTGCCAATGACTGTCTGATTAAAATGGTTTGCAGATGTAACCGACATTGGTTTTACCACAAAGAAGGCCGGTTATGGTTTTCTAGAATTCCAAACTTTGAGCCTCTTGTCAAGACGCAACAATATGAGAGAGGGGTATACCTATGTTTCGACCCAAACACGTGGGAAACAGTTAAAAAGGTTTAGAAATCACTCTACACCCAGTAAATATTTCTGCGAGCTACTCTGAAGTGCCCTAATGTTCCTTTGCTGGGTGATTGCAGGAAAATTTTGTCTTACATTATGATGCTATTGAGAAGATACCTGTACTACCTCAGCATTAGTCAACAGTTTTCTATGTAAAATTTCAGGTCCCATTAATTTGAAAAATGATTGTGATCTTGTATTTTTTTTTCTGGTTATGCTGCGTTTCAATGAAAGTTGAATTTATCCTTCATCTTTTTCCTGCTTACAAGTTTTCTATGTGTTCTTTATCTTGGCAACACACAGATGTCTCGCCCTAATGTAGTTATTAAAGTTGATGCCCCTGCAATGGAATCGGCCGGCCTCACATCCCCAGAAAGAAATTGTTAGAACAAATTCACCAGAACTCCTTTATGTAAACTGGAGAGATGGTTCTTCGCTCTGTTACATTTTCTTTATAAATTGCAGCAATTTGTGTAAATAAACCTCATCAGCGTTTATTTTACTCGCTTCAATTGCCTTGAATTTCAGCTTTCTCATAGTACAAGCAAGAGGATCTTGTGACTTCACAAGCGGAGCTGTCTGAGCTGGGAACCCAAATTCACATCTTTGCATGATGATGCCATTGGAACTGAGCTTGCTGTGTTGAAATTCTTGCAGAAGGTTCTCTTCCTCGGTTGTTTTTATGCAAGTTGTGTCTGATTTTAGTGTTGTGTCTAATAATTCTCTTGTAAAAGTTGAAGAAGCTGTGCAGAGTTGCAGGCCTCTAACGAGTTTGTGAATGATATATTGCATGATGATGTACCCCTTGGGGAGTCATACATTCTCTTCTCTGATACTATAGTTTGGTTGATATCATTCATTATCAAGTGTTTGATTAAGGGGCTGTTTGGTGTTAGGTTAGAGTGGGAGTGAGGAAGTAGTAATATGGTAGTGAGTTTTCTTTTGGAGGATGTTGGAAAGTGTGTTTTGAAAAATGTTATGTCTTTTTTGGTGTTTGGATGGTAATGTGAACGTGAAGGTGGAAAAATTGACCCAAAATAATATTAAAATAAAAATTAATTAAAAATAAAAATTAGATTGTAGTTAAAATGCAAGTGAGATTTATATGATCATAAAATTAACTGTTTTGAGTTACTATATATTATAAAGGAGATTTACATGACCACAAAATTAACTGTAACAAAAGTGAGGAAGTGATTGTGTAAAAGGGAAAAGAGAGAGAGAAAGAGTTTTCTCATTTTCTTTTGCCGGTGTTTGGATAGGAAAGTAAGCAATTATACTTTCCCATTTCTTTACTTCCGTTCACTTTCTTGCAATCAAACACGCCCTAAGTTAAGTTGAATAGTGATTCTCTGATAAAACACATGGCTTTATGGAAGTCGGAGGTGGAAGCAGTGAAGAAACGCACAAATTCTTTTAGGTTTCATATTTTCCTTGAGGTACGCGTGTCACGTGGGAAAACTATTTCAAAACCAAGCCATGTCTTTTTTATTGAGTTAGGTCCAAAGGAAAGGCAAGGCACAAAATAGTATTAAATAAAATTAGAACAAGCTAATGACAGCTGTATAGGTGTTTTCTGCACAATAATGACACTATAATTGCAAAAACGAGCATGACTCTCACTCTAACTTAATCAATGATTTGGGGAATGGAAGCTGAGAGCTTGCAGTGGATCGGTTGGGTATGGAACAAATGTGGTCTTATTAAAATTTATTTCTATCAATGTATTTACTCATTATGCTGACACTTCTTAGGAAATTGCAAGCATAGGATGACTTAGTTAAACTGAAAGCTCAGTAACAACTCACAACCAACACGAATGAGCTCAAGATTCTCACCCCATTGCAGAATTATAGAGAAACAACTTTGCAATTTGCCTTGATATGACTATTTGGCAGAAGAAATTCATCAAACCAGAAAGATCAGTCAAAAACCTAATGAAAATTACCACCATGATGCATCTCTTTCATTCAACTTTGGAGAGCATGGTTAAAGGGAAAAATTAACAAAACAAAATCAACTTTTAAGCGAAATTCTAGATAGGGTTGACTATGGCTGCACTACGTCTTCACGTCAGCTTTCCTTGCATCTGAAGAAATACCAGACGGCATCCAGTTCTTCCGGACCCTGCAAACAAACATCTGAAAGATCAACCACAAAGGTGCTCGTAAACAACTTGATATGTGTCAACTTAGGGGCCGTTTGTTTCGCGTAAAAGTCCGTAATTCGTAAATGACTTACAACCCAGTTACAACTACGGCGTTTGTTTGGACCGTAATTCGTAAAAGACTTACACAACCCAATTACCCCTCACTTGCAACCCAATTACCACTCACTTACAACCCAGTTACAGTTAATTTTGTGGTCATACAAATTTGTATTATTTTTTTATGTTAATATTAATTTTTTTAATATTTAGCATTTTTAATATTTATTTGCAATATTAAAACTTTTTAAATCACCAAATAGTTAATTTTGTGATCAACTTTTTCATTTACGACTTACATTACGACAACCAAACACCGTAAAGCACAATACACTTTTTCACTTGCAACTTTATATTACCAACCAAACACCATAAAGCTTACATGCATGTAACTCATTTACAAATGTAAAGATTTTACCAATTATAACTTACGAATTACGGCCAATTACGACAACCAAACAGACCCTAATGCATTTATCAGATTAACTTGTCACTTCAAGCCAACCAAAGTAACAGAGAGGTGTAAGGATTTACATGTGTAAATTTTGTTAAAGGCCTTTGGTGCGGCAGATGCATTCAGGATAGGGGTTCTCATAGAAGGATTCCTCAGTCCTAAGTCGATCTTTGCCTTTAGTTCCAGGAAGGGAACCATACCTTTTCCTTGGAGCTCCCTGTCTGCAAATTTGGAAAATGCACGCGCAGAATGTATTCAATTGTGTGGTAGTAATGTTGCATTTAAGTGTCACATAGTAAACTATATTTTCCACAGGGAAAAGAGCCACATAGCAAATATTGGGAAGCAGAGCAAGTAGTACCTAGACTTGTGTAGTTGAGTAACAAGCGATGACAACTTTGGACCTTCCTTCAACTCACCCTTTTCGATCTTATCAAAAAGTTTTACCAATCCTTTCCTGTAAAAAGATTGCAGTTGAAAAACATTGTTACGTAAAAACTGACAATACCGCAAGAGCATTTTGCATTAGAAACTCATAACACATTCATGACCAGACAGTGTAAACAGCTGTTAAGGGCAGAATCATTCAAATGTCAAAATAAGATATGGTTGATGAACATCGAACTCAGTTACAAAAGCGGGTGTGTACAGCAACATAGAATTGGATTAAACAAGAACTGGCTGATGATTCAAAGGGTGTATGTTGCTTGATACCCTCTTCCCTTGATTGAGATAAGCGTGTCTATAGTAGAATGGCATTTAGATAATGCCCACCACCTCTGTATTTCATGCTCTTTGATGAGTATGCATTGATGCGCATTGTGTGTGCCACAAGACAAGACTCACAACTCGCATCCTCGGTGCATGAATGCATTTGTGAATTGTGATAATGTATGGATAAACATATGGGAAATAACTAAGAATATGTCATTGATAAACCTCCAAAATCCCATTCCCATTCCCATTCCCATTCTCATCATAAAAGATAAAACAAGTTGAGGCACAACAAGCCTTCAAAATGTTCATAAGAACGAACAACTAAATAATCACATCTCTCAGTGTTCCAAAGGCACTCAAACTCGCAATTTTCAACAAACAGCAACCAACTTTGATTAAGGTATGTCCTTTATATTATTTATTAAATATTATCACATACAGTCAAAAAATTTAGCGATCTCCATCATCGAACATGGTTCCATGGATAAACGTTATCTTATCCTTCCAAGTCTCGCCAAGTTAAAAAGACGAGAAATTCAAACAGAATGCACCACCGTGATGGAGGACCCGTGTTTCCAAAACTTGAATTTTGTCTAATGTGCACGGTAATGATAGTACAAAAGTGTTCTACTAAATGATCAGAAAATAATTTCTGAAAGTTCTATGCCAATATGACACTTTATGCAGAGAGGAAAGAATTGTGAATATATGTCCTTGCAATATCATAGCTGAATTGTGCAACAAATTTTAAGTAGACGATCTGAAAATATAGCTTCCCCAAGAAGGAAAAAAAAGTCTTTTAGTTTGAAATCACATGCTGGAATTTTGACACTGCAGTTTTAGGAGATGCAGGTTACTGAAAGATGTGTTTTTCCAGAAAAGATATACAACCAACTTTGCCAGAAGTATGCAAGTAGACAATTACCCAACTTTAACTCAAAAAAAAAAAGGGATTACCCAACTTGCAAACATAAAAATAAGGATCCAGTTCACTTGCTTTAATGCTGTTACAAGAGTAATTACCTATCAGGATTGATCGTCTTGCGGTGCCCTAGAAATCTTCGATGACCCTCTACAGCTCTTGCCATGTTGCCTGTATATGAAGGAACAAATACGTCACTTTCAACTGATATGATATAATCCAGAGCTGCAGTTTGTGTTGCGTGACTAGCAAATGTCTTCAATTCTTCTTTTGTTGTTAATGTATCCTGCAGCAAAATAGGAATTTAATCAGTAAATTGACCTTTGCACGGTTAATTTCAAGCAAGAATATTAGTCAAGCTGACACTAGAATTAACAGAACCTTGAAAACCAAGTTTGGGAAACGAGCTCTCAAATCCGATAGATAAGTATCGCCGCCAAAAATTTCTCCAGCTGCAATGTAAATCCAGGTGGATGGAGGATATCCCAGAGCTCGCAAAAAGATCCCCACCTCCTTTGGAGTTAAAGGGCAGTATCCCCCAGTTCTCTGTTCTGTGGAGTTTATATTCTTCAATTTCCAGTGATTTGTATTCTCCCTATAAATAGGTTATGACCAGAGTTAGAAAAAATGAATAAGCAGTGGAAACAAACCTCCAAATAACAATAGTCACTGCTAACCTCATAATTCTCAGCTCTTCAGCTTCAGTGTCATTCAGACCATAAGTACAGCCAGTGAAGGAAAGCATATCCTTCTCATACCGCAGGTGAAGAGCAATATATCGCCCATTTGACCTCAGCCGCTCCACTAGCTTCTGTGGTTTCAGCATCACGTAGCCTCAGAACCTAATTTACAAGATACCCCAGGATATCTCTTAAATGCACTAACAACAAAGCAATAGCATACAATGATGAGCCCTGATAAAACAGTGTAGCATGAGTGGCAAAACCTAACCTTGCCAAGGCTCTCAATTGGACCAGAAAAACGGAGCGCTTGATATAGAGCACGGCAGCGCAGTCTTTGGATATTGATAGGAAGGTTGTTGTTAGCGAGCCTTGAATCAGATTTGGGAACATGAATTACCTGACATGAATGACATTATAAATTTTGTCTCGAAGGTTTGTATTACTTTTGAATGCCACAAGTTAACATCTCAGAATGTGGAAAATGATTAGCAATTTTAAGTTTGACTTAATACAAGGTACAATAAGACGCGATGTAGGATTAGAACATGGATAACATTTTCTGATAGATCTGTGCCCTTGGATCCCTCCACGACCTGCTGCCAGTTAGAATCCCAGTGCACAGTGGTATTGGGTTCTGTTAGGATTGAGTGTTTAAGATGTGATTGATTTAGGTTGATAACTAAACCCAACCCATCCCTCCTGCATTGCCCTCCTTGAGAACACAAGGCAAATACAGTGATGTCTATTAAATGTGGCTTTCAATGTGACTAGTGAACTATATTTGTAAACACCAAAACCAGCTACTATTTGAAATGCATTTTGTTATCTTAATCATCATAAGTTTTAAGACTAATAGTAACTTGGCATGGATGTTTCAGTTCTAGATGTGTAAAGTTGTAACCTGCCCATGCTCTTCTTCACAGCCTATATAAGGAAACAAGAGCAATACAAATGCTTAAATATATTGAAACCTTAATGGCATATCTACCTGATAATCTTTCCAAAGATCAGTCATCTCCTCATAATAATTCACGCTGGCCCAGGAAGAAAAGTGCTTTCGGGCTCTTGGAACTGATTCCAACTCCTTTGGTAACTCCCTGATGATACGCACATCTGCTTGCAGGGTGTTGATAAAATGAGCCTCATCAAAAATGTCTGAGAAGGTGCTGTTTAGAAGCCCAATGGCAAAAGAAGATATAAGCAATGGAAAAACATGCAATTCACCAACTGTACAGGCAATTGTCAAATAAACCCAAACCTCGAGTCCTGCCAAAATGATCGCTTGTCTAACTGAGGAATCACTAGAGTAGCATTCATTACACGGGCCACAGCAACCATATCACTTATCTGCAGACATGAAGTAATAACATATTCGACAAATGATGAACTAAGGTATAGAAGACAGTAGGTATCTGGTGATAGCTATCTGGACTTGTAAGAGTTTAACAGGTTTACTCACAGGTGTCAGACAGCCTCAAAACTTTTTTTTAAGTGCAAAGACGTTTATTACTATTAACATGCTGAAAACGGTAATGACACTGTGAATTTTGACTAAGGTACAATAGATCAAACAAACATGGGAGATCTAGTCAACAGCGATGAAGGACATAATAATATAAGAAAGATAAATCTAGTCTATCATGTGAGGTTCCAAGAGCCAGTTTGAAAAAGGAAAACGCCATAAGCTCATGGTCACAGTCCTCGTTTGAAACTTTGAAAGCCCGATAAATGAAGGAACCAGCCAGGTCATGAACTGATAAAGACCAAGGCAGTTTCCAAATGTGGAGGGCCTATTTATTATATTAAGGTCCAGAACTAATAATTGCCCTTTTTACTTAAGTCAGACTTCTCTCTGACTCTTGGTTGAAGAAGATTAGTTTCAATTTTTAAGCCTGATGATATGTTTGTTTTCTATTTTTCTGACGGAAGAGGCCCTAAATTTTGTATGATCCACTTCTTAAGGCTCAGCCAAAGTTAGTATATGACATAACCTTCACCTCTGCAGGACATTTGAATGCTTTAAAACAAATTACTTTTCCAAGTATTATGCAATCTCTTTTCTGTTCTTTATTTTTTCTTCTTTGTTTCTTTTAAAAAAGATTATTTGATTCAAGTATTATTTTCTTCTATATTGGGAGATGGAGGGAGGGAACCACCCATTATTCGTTAAAAAAAAACTTTTTTAAATTGAAAACTTACACCAGTGCGCATTTGGTTAAGCCCTCCGTTACTTCTAACAGTTAAGTACCGATCCCAGATTCCCGGAGCTGGTAGCATAAGGGATAACGTTAGAACATTGCAGTGTCAACAAACCATTAATTATTCTATGATAGAGAGGTTGTGATTACAAAAGCAATGATAATACAATGCTAATAATTTTAGAACCAGTAAAATCAACTTTTAGTTAAGTGGCAAAGAAAAAAAACAGATACGCATTCATTTCATTGACTGTAATTTAAGTATTTCAATGGTGTGAGACTTAAAATCTAAAACATTCACATAAGTATAGATGTACAAAAACAAAAAGGCTCTGGAAGAAAAGGACCAAAGTGATAACCTCCATATTTATGGGTGGGCTTGACACATGGTCGAAAACCATAACCAAGTGAAGAATCCCACAGTTGCTCTTTTAAATCCTGCAGACGGGAACAAACATAAACTGTCAAAGGTATGTACGGGCATACATATATGTGAAGGGAAAAAGCTAGCCCGCTTTTTAATGATGGAAATAACAATACACGGGGATGTGATTTTATTAATTGTGTGATTTCCTATTAACAAGTATCATCATCTAGCCTCTATCTGGACTCTTTCCTAGTCTGGGGGAGTTTGGATGCTTGCTCCTTGGTTGAATGGGCGTAAGACTGTGATTGAAAATTGTAGGTTTACAACTTCACATACCCACCAACAGACCGTCGAGGCCTTAGGGAAGGACCTTCAAATGTTTCGATCACCTTAGCGAGTAATTTTCAACCAACCCAAAGAGAATTGGCGCCAAGTTGAACAATGCCTGGTAAAAACTTGGTCAGCTGTTTTTGCAGAGCTTTTCTTGACTTTGAGTTGTGCTCATAGACAACCCCATTTTGATATGAAAAAGATGAGGATGATGGTGACAAATCAATGACATTCTTGCTCGACGATTCATACACTGGCAATACCATTTTCTTTAAAGTGAGGAGGGAGGGTTTTTCAATTATCAAAAGTTGCCCCTCTCTTCTCTGCCCCATCAGTTGAGAATTTAAAGCCTAAGGCCCTGTAATATGATGTTCAAAATTCGCATTTACAAGAGGGCCAAAATAAAAAGCATTAAAATATATGATTTTTAGAAGTGAAGACATCAAAAGTTACAATCTTATCTCTTCAAACTCGCATACGATTAAGAATTGACTCAATCAGATAAGCGAACCAACTATCCCTAATTATGATAATGATGACTACTCTAACCCTAAAACAATGGAAAGATCGCCGATATTACCTCTGCTGGGGGCTCCTCAGCCTGCTCTGAGATCAAGGGCTTGTCGACGACCTCAGAGATCTGAGAATGGGAGAAGAAGAAGAAAACGACGGAGAATCCGACGAGAACGAGGACGTAGGTTGAGATCGACGAAGGAGATAGAAATCTCGAGCGATGAGAACGAGAATAAGAAGACGAGAAAGAAGAAGAAGAAGAAGAAGAAGATCTAATGGCGACCATCCCCAATTCAGTCTCAGATCTTCTCCCCCAAAAATCCATGACTCCTGCGGTTGCTTCCTGTGTAAGCAGCGTGGATAGCCTTGAGCACGCAGATCGCACGTGCAAAACTTGTTACATTGATAAGATCGGATCCGTGTCGGATCCCAAAAGATCCACACGCGGATCCGTTATGAACTGGAAGGATCCACCTGCGGAACTAAACCAACTAAAAAGAAAATAAAATAAAATTCGGATCACTGAGAATCCAAACCGAATTAGATCCAAATTGTCCAAGTCCAGTGTTCTCCATCAAATATATCTTTAATCAACAATAATCTATTTTTTTCAGGTAAAAATTATATTGAGAAGTTCATGCATATTTTTATATAAACTATGTTTGAAAAAACATTTAAATAAATTGTGAATCAGTGTACTTGATTATGGGTCTGTCTGGTTGTCGTAACTGGCCGTAATTCTAATTGTAATTAGTAAAGTCTTTTACAATTGTAAATGAGTTACATGTATGTAAATTTTACGGTGTTTGGTTGGTAATATAAAATTGTAAAGTGGGAAGTGTATTGTACTTTACGGTGTTTGGTTGTTGTAATGTATAAGTCGTAAGTGAAAAAATTGACCACAAAATTAACTATTTGGTGATTTTAAAAGTTTTAATACTGCAAATAAATATTAAAAAAGTTAAATATTAAAAAAAATTAATATTAATATAAAAAAATAATACAAATTTGTATGACCACATAATTAACTGTAACTAGACTGTAAATGAGTGGTAACTGGGTTGCAAGTGAGTGTTAGTTGAGTTACGTAAGTCTTTTACGAATTACGGTCCAAACAAACGCTGTAGTTGTAACTGGGTAGTAAGTCATTTACGAATTACAGAGTTTTACGAGAAACAAACAGCCCCTATAAATACATTATTGAGTTGAGGCTTGGCTTCTATTGATAGTGTTTGGAATGCAAAAAATACCACCCTAGATTTAAAAATAGACAATCTTAAAGAAAATTCACACTTTTAAATATGGTATGACACATTGAAACTAAATTTTAACTAATTTTATGTGTTTCATATATGAATTAAGTATCGATAAAATCAACATTTTAAATTTAACGTATAGTTGATTAATTTTCCTCCCCTTGGGGCTTGTCTTGGTGTTTGTAAGTGGCCGCAAGTGTAAGTAGGAAGTGAAAAAACTATTTTGCAATTTTACGTGTGAATTTTTCATTGCAGTTACTCATTATTAAATTTGAGATAATAATATTTATATCTGTCACGCCCCGCTTCCCAAAAATACGCGGAAACGGGATCGCGATGAGAGTTGGTGACGTATATACGCGAGGAAAAATACCCCACGCATATACGCGTAACCTGAATAAACTATATAATCACTATGATGAATCAATATCACTGCAACAATACATATAATGTCTACACATGATCTCAGATGAATAAAGAAATAAAATAAGCATGGAGTCCAATATATAAAGAGAGAATCAGGAGCTAACCTGAATAAAAGAGAAGTAAGAATACTAGAATCGAATTGAAAGAAACTCCGGGCTCCTCATACCTCATGTGATCCTCTCCAAATACCTGATCAACAATATATAGCCACGGATCTGGATATGCAAATTTAGAGAGTCAGAAATCCTAGTAAATGTGTAAGAAAAAAAGGAAAAAGTGCACGTACATATAATGTGTGAGTAGATGATGAAAATATATACTGTAATAAAAAATGAAAATATATACTGTAATAAGAAATGAAATGAAATAACATATAAAATATGAATAGACAACAATAAAGTCCGTCAGTATAAATCAAATATCCAATCAGGTGTCAAGTGTCTATCGTAGTATGTGTGTGTGTATTAAGAGGGTAGAATCAGTCGTGCTAGAGTCTAGTATACAATCAGGTCATGGTATACTATAGACAGTTCATTATTGTTTATTCTGTCAGCGAACACTAATTGTCACATGTAATAGATGCATCCCTTACTACGCCTACTACATGTGTCAATCAGGGTCCTATGTTATTGAAACTGATTGGATGGAGACATTGTCTGTAGTTTAAGTGGGTCCCGTGCATACCCGAGACCAGGGCCCAGACTCCTGGCGCTGAACCAGGACCTACCTCAAGGTATTCAGGTAACATGTAATAAGAACAGGAACAAAACTAGGGTGTCAGTCACTCCACGGGAACCCTACAGTGGAACCCTCTTTCGGCTGTGCAACCTATATTCTAGGTCCACTCAAAATACAAACGTGTCTCCATCAATTTTTTCAATCCAGTGTAAGCTGTTTAATGATCATGTTATTTAGATTATCGATATTATTTAATGTACAAGTTACTTAGATCACTGGGATAACTCGGTGATAATCACAGTAACAACCTCAACATATATAATCAGGATACCAGGATAACAGAATATGTAATAAGTATATCAGGATAGTGTTGTTACCGTGTAATAATATTTTTCCAGAAATTATGGTAACATGGACAATATAGTATCAGATAGATGTCATGTATAATAAGTCAAGTATCCATGTAAATCATGATATTCAAGATGAGTAATGACATTCAATGAATGAATAGAATAATCTAGTAATAATCTACAATCAGCTCAAATTCTCAAAGTCATCGATATATCCAAGTCCCAACATATAAAATACATACTCATTTATATTTAATCAATCAACACTATCCAATCCAAACAAGATCATAACTAAAGAGTGGGACATCCTCAAGTTACAAGAGATCTAGAAAGTCTCTGTATCTAATCTTTGATATCAACATGACACCTCGATCATCTAGACATCTAATATCCAATGTCGATAAGATCATTAGTACTGAATCAATATAATCAGGGATAAAACTGGGAATACCCACAACTATAAATCCAACTACATCAATCTCATCAGAACACCTATCAAAATCCTCTGAAACAAACACTAACCTCGTATCAATCAACTCAAACTCTAACTAAGTCCATATCAGTCCAAGCAATCAAAAGATCAGTCATTTAATAAGGTAACTTCATATATAATATACTGTCAGAATACAATGAATCTTCATCTAACTTATCATCAAGTATATGGATATCTAGTCTGATAAGTAAGAATACATAAAGTATGAACTTTTAACCTCAACCACGAACCAATCAACCTCAATATCAATCAATTTATACTCTAATATTTCTCAAGTCCATATCAATCTGTGTATCAGTAAATCACGTCTATCGATAACGCAATGCCACATTTAACACATCCTCAATATTCAAAGGAGTTCTGGTCGGAATAATCACCAAATAATTTCTGATAACTACTATACATAAAATATGTCATCTGTCCTCAAATATGAACTAGGCCAGCTGATCAATAGATCAAATTAAGTCACAATATAAGATATACTTTAACTAGTCCTGAATCAATAGGGTGACCAATTATCACATGAAATGACGCTGATAAGCGTTCAGATAAGCTGTATAATAAAAGTATACACTCACTGACATCATATGAAATGGTATGGGCGATCATACTGGTAAAATATGTCATACAACCACATGAAATAATACGAAGAGATACACTAACGTTTACAGGTAACAGTAAATAAAGAAAAACAAACACTCACATGAAATTACGCGATTTTGGATCCGAATCATTGTCTGATTTTCACTGCACGAACTAGTACAGATCTGCTCATCATTCTGTGGATCGGTTTTCAAATTGTCAGGCTATCGAGTCCATAAAATAAATTTGAATCTCCCGTTATCGAGTTTAGATCTCACCAAACAGGTCCGAAACATTGCAACACGCAACCCAACCCATAAACTGACACGAATATGCACCCATATACATACACACACCACATATATACACGTACACACACATCACACACACGTGACACCCATATACATACATATATACGAGTATACACGTAAATACATATTATATATATACATACCCACACATGTGTACACTTGGTCACTCACACACAACACACACTCACGCATACATCCACACAAGCACTACACGTGCACGTAATTAAATACCAAGGCATGCACACATATATTAAACACATGCATTCATTCACCAAGCACACATTATTATTAAAGGGAGGGTTCACACCCACACATACATTAATACACATCATTAATAAAGGGAGACAGAAAAGAAGGAAGATGAACTTACCCATGGGGATGCTCACAGCTAAACAAATGGGCTGCCAGCCATGGTGGTGAAGGCGGAGGTCGCGGGTGAGTTGGCGGCGTTGACGATGTAGATCGAAGGGCGTGGAAGGGGTTGATGGCTCGCCGGAGAACCACAGAGAAGAATGGGTTGCCACGGAGGTATTCACGCTCACCAGAGATCGTCACGGGGTGTGCTCTTGTTGCTCATGACCAGGTGTGGGTGGATTCCGAAGTGTACGCCATGGAGGTGGTAGCACACTTGTTGGTGCGGTGATGGAGAGGAAGAGGAGGAAGCTCGTTTTGGATGTGGCGGCATGGAGGGATGAGCAGGGTGATGATGTTGGGCATTGGTCCGGGGCTGTTGGTAGATTAGCAAGGTGGTAGGGTGATGGGTTGAATGACTGAGAAAGATGGCCAACAAGGAAACACGGCCAAGGGGCTTGGATGCAGCTATAAGGGGTAGGCCGAGGGTGTACTGCCGCGGCAAAGAACAGGGGGTGTATTGCTGTGGCAGCCAGGTAGAGGCTGCTGTAGGGGCACGGTCTGGTTCTTAGCAAGGGGAGAGGGGAGGTGGAAATGGAGCTTGCCAGAGAGGTTGCGCGAGGTGAAGACAAGTGTTGCCGCGGAGGATCTCCGGTGAAGTTCAACGAAGGTGAGGATGAAGAGGGGAGGCACAATGTTGCCATGAATTGCAGAGGAGAAGAGGGGCTGCCAATGTGGTGCTCGGCCTGAAGGAGGTGGACTTGGGCTACGACTGGAGGCAGGCATGGGAGAGGATCTTGTCGCGGAGTGGTTAGGATAATGCAGCATGGTGGTAGAGAATCGAGGCTTGCCAGAAGGAATATGCGGAAGGGGTCGGCCAAGGACATGGGGGTGTGGGCATGTGGAAAATAGGAGGATGACGACAAAGTTAGATTAGCTTAGGTTTTGGTTAGGATTAGAATTAGAGATATTTGGGGTTAGTTAGGATATGATTAGATAGGACTTGGATTAGGTAGATAAGATTAGGATTTGAATGGGTAGAGGGCTAACGGACTACTGGGTTTGGATCATGGGCGAAGGGATGAATGGGTTATAGGGTATAGGCTAAAGGATAACGGGTGGAGATGAAATTAAAATAAAACAATAACTTTAACAATATTATTAATAGCAATAATACATTATTGTAAGTTTAGTATTAAAAACAACAATTAATGGTAATTAATAACAACAATTGAAATTGACAATGGTATTAATAATAATATTAATAATTATTTACAACAATAACAACTGCAATAATAATAACAACTAATAATAGTATTAATTAATAATAATAAGAATACCAACAATAATAATACTTATACTACCTTAACAATGATAATAAGAACAATAGTAACACAAATAATAATAGTAGCAATTACTACTGATAATGATAATCAATAATAATAACGATAGTAATAAAAATAACAGTAACTAAAATGTTGATAGGAAGTAATTGAAATAATATATATAACCAAATTAGCATTAACTATCTTAAAATAATTTTGCATATTTAATAATAATGGTCATAAATTAAGTTAATGAAATAAAAGTATAGCAAAAAAATTAATAAATACATAGAAAAATAAAAATATACATATTTTAAAGTAGGGATATTACATTCTGCCCACCTTACGTCCTCAAAATTTCTATAAAGTAGGAAATGATAAAAATCAAGTTAAGAAAACGATAAGGCTTCCACGTCGCTTCTCACTACATCATGGGACCATCACGCTTCTATTGCGCATTCTAATCTCTGCTACCAGCGTTAACATGGAGTCACCAGTTTCAAGAGATAAAATCAGAAAAAATAGAATTAATCTGAAAGATAGGAATCAAGAAGAAAATTTCACGTCGCTCTAAAAGTAGATTGGAATCGGGAATATCAAAAGAATCAAGTGATGAATTTTCAAAGAAAGGACACTTGATCCCCAAATCGACTCAGTATCACTGTGTAAGTAATATTATATATATATATATATATATATATATATATATATATATATATATATATATATATATATATATATATATATATATATATATATATATAATGCAGTGTAACTATAATATATTTCAGGTCACTAGTAAGAACAGGTCCTTTTATTTCAAATCTGGCTCTGATACCAAGAAAACCCTGTCACGCCCGCTTCCCAAAATACGCAGAAACGGAGTCGTGACAAGAGTCAACGATGTATATTGTTTGGTGGAAAATTGAAGGGGCGTGTAAATTCTCTATTTAATTGTAAAGAAAATTACAACAGATCAATAATCTGGTTATAAGAGAGGGAAGATATTTAAGCTCAAATCTCTCCTTTATTTAGTGCTGAGTTCTTGATGTGACGATGGAAAGTGAATCTTATTTTTCAATGATCGGGAGAACGTCAAAACCTCTTGGGAATCTCTCTTTAGATGGTGGACGAAGTAACACAGCTTCTATCCAATAAGAATCTCAAAGAGACCGCAGGCAAAAAAACTTGTACGCAATAAGTTGTTAGAAAAGTTAAACTTTCTTTTTCTTTTAGCTGGAGATCTTGGCTCTTCTACGGCTTACAACCAAAGTCTTTTGACCAAATTTCTCCGACCCTTCTTCCATAGCAAATTGGGCTATTTATAGAGGTTTTAGGGAGTAAAAGTATCTCCTATATACACTCCATAATGGGGGTTAACTCCCTTATTACGTGGGCAGTAATTGACCCAGTAATGAGGGCAGTTATAACCGAGACGTGGGCTTTGAGCCTCGCGTTTTGGTGCTGAAGTAATGCCTGAGAAATGCGAACTCCCAGTTCTGCGTTAAGTTTCAAGTGAGACGCGAGCTTCGGACTCTGCGTTTGGGTAGGATGTCTGAGATGCAAGTTCCAAGCTCTACATCTTGGCCACTGTAATAAGGCAGAGACGCGGGTTTCGACCCTTACGTCTTGGTACTACAGTAGTGCTGAGATGCGGCTTTTAAGCTCTGCGTCTTGGATATTAAGACGCGGGTTTCAACTTTCACGTCTTGATGCTGCGCTAGTGGCTGTACTGCTTTGCGTCTGGAGTTTGGACTCTGTTTTATGATGACTTGTCTTTAAATGATTTTAGACAGTCTACAGAACCCCCTCCAAAGTTTTTGATATTCCGCGGTTGACTGGGACGAATTTCGAAATACTTTGGATTCTAGTTGAATTCATACTTCTCATGATTGGATTGACAATCATTTGAGATACTCTGAGCTTGATCTTGTCTGGAGTATAGTTTTCATGAGTGTACTGTAAAACCCTTTGAAGCTACCAGAGATGATCATCATGAGTATCTAGATACGCAGTCCAGACCTTCTCAGTGCTTTGAGTTGGTTGTTGGTGTACTGTTGAAACGGGGGTAAACAACCGTCTGCTTGTGCCAGTGTACTGTTTAACTGATTTCAGAAGAAAAGACTGAATGCAAGTCATGTAGATGCAGGAGTCATGTTACTCTAGAGACGCAATTCTCACTCAGAGTAGGGACGCATCTATTAATTTACTGAAGAAACGCGGCCTCTGGAGGGACGCGATCAACGCATCTCTCACCCTGTTGACTAAATGCAACTCTGCTGAAGAGATGCGACCTTCGAAGGGACGCGATTTTTATTAAACGCGAGTCCCATGTTTTGGGCGTGTTGCCACGTATTCAGTGGAGTTGAGGGGACATCCTTCCTTTGACGTGCGAAATTCGCGTCGCATTTAAGACGCATGCCATGCGTCGGGCGAGGATTAGGCTTTGAGACATGAGCTGCGTATCTCTATGGATCACTGTGCCTATAAAAGACAATAATCTTTCAAGAGTCATCATTAAACTCTTCTTCTTCTTCGCTGAGCTTTTTATCGAGGGTTAAGAAAACCTTAAAACTTTTTTGATTTTCATCGTCTTCAACACAGATTTCACGATTGCGATGGCACCAAAAGCCAAGCATGTTGCTTCATCCTCGAGTGCTGCTGCTCCTGAGACTCAAATGGGTGGTCCTTCCATGCAGGAGGCTCCCATTTCAGGTAGTAAAACCATCTGATCTGGTTTCTATCATTAAAGAGGCTTAAAGAGTTCTCTTAACTCTTAAGTCTCTTTTGAATGTGAACCGCCAACGCGAGACGCAGCTCTTGAATTGGTAGGCAAGACAAGGGTTTGACGACCTCCGTGTCTTTGCTTCACTAACTTGAGTCCGTATCTATTGTTAAACGTGGGCCTCATTGAGCCATGCGTTTTGAGCTCAATACTCAGAATTTTTCTAAGTATAGGAGGTTCAGACGCAGACTTTCTATGATTCTCGCATCTTTAAGATCAGGTACAAGTTTCAGTGATTCTCGCGTCTGAGTCCGACACTTAGAGAAATCTCTAAGTTATGGATTTTAAAATGTGGGTTCCATGCATGCCTCGTATTTTTGAGTCTTGACGCGGATTTTGCTAATTTTTGCGTCTGGATTCATTCCTGTGTTTGAATTTTAACATCTAGCCATTTTCTTTCAGATTTCTGACTAAGTGTTGTCTTCTTTGCAGTGTGATACTCTTCCAACCCCTTGTCCAAGAAGTGTCACTTTAGGCACATAGGTGGTATTGATCGTAATCTGACCTTCATACTTCAGAAGATTGCTCCTGTGACTACTGGTAAGTCAAAGGAGCGAAAGGAGAGGATCTCCAAGGCCAGTATGGTGACTCTTCGGAAGATTATCTCTGATGGACTATTCGAGACGGATTCTCGTACTCCGTTAAGGAAGCCTGCTTTCCTCTTTGGTGACGCAATTGACGAAGATGATAGGATTCTGCATGATGGAGATCATAAGTGGCTCCATCAGATAGGGGACAGAAGGTTCTTTCTTCCCAATATGGACAGGATGTATTCCTTGTCCTATTTTTAACATATGTTCGTTCATCGTACGATGGAGTGGATCTTTCCCGGTTTATCTCCGGCGTGTCTCTCGGGAGATTAGGTGCCAAAAAAGTATACTCTGTTGGCCATAAGAAAGATGCCTTCGGTTTATTTTCTGGGTTAGTCAGGCCTGAGTATCTGAAAGGAGAAACCCTGCAGCTTGGCGCCACCTTCATCAATCAGTTTTTAAAAGTTAGGGGTGATTTTTTCATTGACTTTCATCCCGCTCAGGTGGGTATGGTGGGGTAGAATGGTTGGATTTGTTCTTGTCGAGCTCGGGGCTCTGCTGCAACAGGTGGGGTTATATCATTCGGTTAGGGCCGTACAGTATGGCCTCCCGCAGAGTTCCCACAACTTTTATGGCATCCTGGAGCATTATAATCATCTGACGGGCACATTTTTTACCCCAGCTGGAGAAATGGGGCTTGCTCTTCATGAGCTATATAAAGTCTCAGGCTAGTTTGGAGATGCCCCTTATGATGAATACGTCCCAACTTCTGAGGAGCTTCACCATTTAAAGAAAGAGGACCC